>APFE031152491.1:0-38242 GCA_000404065.3 Pinus taeda
CCCCCTCTACAGGGTTCGGGGCAGCGCCCCGAGAAAAAAAAAATTGGACCCTATATTAGGTTGGGCGAACCTACCTATGGTTTTCGGTCCATGGTTTTGGACGCGATGGTTTTCGGTCCATGGTATTGGATGCTTCGGCATGTATAAATATGTATTGTAACATTGAAAGGAATATAATGAAAAATCAAGCTGGTAGTCTCGGTTTTGAGATCCAGTGGGAAATCTCTGTGTATATGTGTTTTATGTGTTATGCTCTCGCATTTTATTTTTCTGTGATTTAGAATTCGTATGCAGGTAATTTCTGTACGGGGTTAAAACCTACAGGTATACCTAGTAAGAGGTATATAAGCCTCCTTCGTGTGTCCACTTCCCTATACTCTATGGCCCTCACATAGGCTCACAACGTTCAGATCTCCTCCTAGAGACCTGCCACATCTACCCCCTCCCGTGGGGGAAGCACCTAACTCGAGAAATTTCCTTTGTGTTAGTTTTTCCTCCACGAATCCCTCCCAAGGCTACCTCTATCTTATGGCAACAACCCCCTCCTGAGGCTGTCTCTAACCCCCATCTCTAGTTCTAGCTAGCCTACCCTGAGGGTGCCCACGAGTTCACACATCAAGAAGCAACATATCCAATATTAGTATGACATACATCATAAAAATAACATATAAGAACATAACTTCAGGTAAATAAAATCATGTAATCACATTCTTGGTAGGCCCTAAATGTCACTTAGGAGAATCCCCATGTGCATATCACCCCATAAGTCCATTCCCACATACATGAACTCTAAGATCAAATGAGGGTTGGATAAAAACCAAATCTCAGTCGTGTTAGTCCAATAACCACCTACCTTGCCACCACCTACCTAGGGCATCAATGGTGCCTAATGTCCAATTTGTGGGTCTCGTGGGGGCATAGGGTCCATTTGAATGAAAATCCATTGCAGGGTCACCCACTCATATAGGAATCTACAAAAGATGTTCCCATAATGGAATCCTCATATCTCCCACTACACCACTTGCATCTATTGAGTGGTCATTACGTGATGGACCACTCTATCATAATTAAAAAGTGTGCCAAAATGCATCTAGTCTAGCACTACAATCAGAACCCCTATGATCTTGTGAGGGGTTGAAGTCCCATAAATGTGAATGATCATTTCCATCACATATCATGTATCCAAATTGTGAATTGACTCAATCATGACCTCCCCTGCATTGTATGGGTTGAGCCCACACCCCTAATTCCCTAGTTAGCCAATTATATCATAATGTGATGGGGCTATATCAGTAATACCTCCCTCTAAGGCACTAATATTGTAAAAAAATAGATACTTACATTGATCGATATTGGGAGGTCAAACACTTGAATATCAAAAACCTGGTAGTCTGGCCACCATCTCCCAACCACGAATTGCAGGAACTCCTCCAATGATATTAGAAAGGTATTTTGAATAAACTTCATTAACCCCCACCTAGGTGATGTGATCCAGGACTTGAAATATGGAGGCATGTCATCGCCTATTTGTCCCCAGTCCCTCTCTCTCCATAGTTTCATCTTGTGACTACGATCTTCATGTGGTCAGTGAAAAGAAAGAAAATCTCAAAACACCAAAAAATTTGGGTTAAGAAACCCTCCCATTGATTTTCTAAACACTCCCGATGGGTGCATGATTTTCACTATAAAAAACACGGAAAGTCTTGTTCCTATTATATTAATAGTCATGAGGGGTCTTGCACCTGTTCATTCTATAGCCACAACCACAGTTGTGGTTGCATTATCCCTATCCCATGAGGCCCTTGCGAGACGGTCTTGTGCCTATTTTTCAAGCAACCATGATACCATCACGATTATATCTCATGCAATAATTATATCATCGTTGCTACGTTTTCCTAACTTGTGATGGCTCACAGGACTGTGAGTTAGTGGCTTATGATAGTTAGGGATTCTTTCCTAAAAGGGTTCATACAGGCCACCCTCTACAACCTATCTACCCTAAAACTACTAAATTGACAAAGGGGCTTTGATGATAACTAATTTGGCTCTCCTCACATGAAAGTAAGTTACTCCAGGTAACCGCAAACTCAAAAATGGCATCTAGTCTCCATAACAAGTGCCATATAGCAAGTAAAAATGAGGTATCAATGTGGGCCCCGTTGCCCTTATATACACCATTTTTGCCATTCTTTCAGAGTCTCGTATGGGAGTCCATGAGCTCCTTTCACCAAATAGTCAATGGAATTAGGATCATGTAATTCTCATCTACACCATGGTTCCCTCCTTTTAATTCATCAAAAATTTCCATTTTGGGTCCGTTTCACACTCAAAGTGCTCATCAGGTGCACCTTCTTATCTATTCGGCTACATATTCTTTAATATTTTCAATATACATTCTATTTTATGAATGTTGTTTCACTTGGGGTATTGGTTTATAATTTGTAGCTCATTACCATCTTCCACGCCAAATCAGGATTCCTAGTGTGAAAATCGACAGTCAAGGTATCATTCTTCATTGGTATGATATGTTTCCTTCGAAACTTTGCATATTCTAACATCGTTTCTCTAAAATAAACCATAAGGTCTAGCATCTTTACCACATTTACCATCACCTTCTACTTGCCCATGGTAAATGTTCACGTTGGTCAGTAGAGATTTCATCCACATGGATTACCCAATTTAGTAGCTCCCATTGTACTATTGGTATCCATGACTATTTTCTCTAGCCCAAGAGTCATTCACTTGCATGAATTAGAAGATAGAAATCATCTCTCTTCTTCAACTTCTTTCTTTCCACCACCATCCAAGCCACCAATCCCTTTGGATCATCAGAAATTCACCTTTTCCTTCTTCACTTGGCCTACCATCCATCCACATCACATTAGACCATCTGCATCACCACATCTGTTTCATTAACCTGACACTAAGACTAGCTAATGTGGCTCCCACCCTATAGAAACCAACCTACATCATTAAGTAGGTTTACCATAATATTAGGTAAACCATGTTTGTGTTTATAAATATAAAACCACTTTTAAATTCTTTTAGCAAGTGAACATAGATTTTTTTTGGAATAGGGTTTTTGCTCTTTTTTTTTTCAATTACCTAGCACCAATCTTTGGTTTCCCTTGGTTAGAGATTTTTTTTTAACTCACCTCATGCCTACATCATTTATCACCATTTGTTCACTCATCCACCATGATAGTCAATACATACACATACATTCCCTAGACATCCTCTTGACCCTAGGGGCCTATCCATCAAAGTTTTGATTTTGAATGCCAACACTCACATTATAACTCATACCTTGGGTAGTTTTATGTATCCCTATTATACTTTCAACCTACATTATCATGCATTTGAATCATTATGTTACAATACCTACCTCAGCTTCATATAGATTCCTCCTTACCATTTTCATATAGTCAGTGCTTCCTTTTTGTCAATTTCAACACTCATCTTCTAGAATCGAAGAAGTAAATTGGTTTCTCCCCACCTTTTTGGGACAATCTTGAGTGGAATATTGGGAACCCCCTGTTTCCCAATGATTACACAAATCCCCTTGATTTCAAACACCAACAAAATTTTTCGCATCAATGGTGTACCATACTTCATGACTATTGCGGTACTCTCATTTAGTTAAAGATCCATGTACCTAGATCACATCTCCTTCAATAGTGATTTGTATATGATGCATGGGGGAACCTGATTTACTTTATTTTCTAAAGATGTCGTTGAGGATGAAAGCAATTATATTATTCAAATGATAGCACACTGACCACTTTAATGCTGATTTGACATGATTTTCCTATGTATATGTGATATTTTAGTCAAAGTCATCATAACGAGCATGTGACATGGCCACCTTGTATAAACACTTTTATATCAATATTTTTTTTTCAAGCATGGTTTTCTTTGAGTTATGAATCAAGGTATTTTCCCCTAATAATATACGCAATAAGATTCTCTCTCTCAACAAGTTGGCAAGGCTCATCATCAGGAACCACAAAAAGTGATATATTTCAACTATGCACTTGCTCCTAACCTCACACATTAGGGGGAAACTGTTACTATGAAAAAAGGTACAGTCATTTTTACACAACAGAAGGCACTCAGAGTGAGTAATAAACATGTACATAGGACACATTTTGAGATGAAAACATTATGAATACAAAAAATAAAAAGGCTTTCCTAAATTTGATTTAAAAAATCAACCCTCGTGGGTGTGCCAAAGACATTTTATTTCACCCTCATGGATTTTAATATATAGCCAAAAAGGTTGAAGAAATCTCACTCAACAACTTAGGAGGTGCATTTCCTCGAAGAAAACTTAAACTCTTGAGATGATAAGGTTTACCATTCAAGCCTTGATCCTTAATAAGCCTTAATTGAAGGAGGATGGTAGCTCTTATTTCATTTACAAGCCAAACAACCTCATTGATGAGCTAAACTAGGGATAGGGTGTTCAAAATTTACATAAATGAAAGAGAATGGAGAGCCAAAAAGGAAGAATAAGTTGTGCATTGTTATTCTACCAAAATTGCTCCAAAGCAATCAAGCATGCCAATGCTAAGAGTATTCCACCATTGAGAGATTTTTCTTTGCTTCTTTGAGAAAGTAAGATCCTTCGAAATAGATTTTGAAGAGGGAACCCCTTTTTAGAGCTATTGTGAACCATTTCTTAAGAATCTCTCTTAAAGTTTCTTTGAAGTTAATTTTTAACTCTTCCACTACCAGAAATCAATAAAGAGCACCCTTTTACCATTCCTTCGTTGATTTGTTTAGATTCAATGGCTAGTTTCAAGTTGTTTAGTTTAGTTATTTTTATAGTTTTGATTATGAATTTTTTTCACTTAATTAGATGATTTTTTATTCCATGTTTAAGCACTAGACTCAATTATTATTTGTATATTTTCTTGTAGGAAGAAACCAGCTATAAGAATGGTGGATTTAGGAATCATATGTTTCCAAATACACCATACACCCTACAACAATGGAAGAAAATAGAATGTTAAGGAAAGAAAAGATGGAAGGCAAGAGAAAGAGTAGTTAGGCTATCGGTGGTTCCCTAGTCACACCAGGTTTCCCAAAAAAGGGAGGGCCCCTTCTGCTCAAAAGGATGTTTTAAACTATAGATTACAACTACATCAGTTAAGTTAACATGTCATGGATTGTGGGAGGGATCTTTGAATATATATGGAAGACTAGTGTCGGGGAAGTCCCTATCATGGGGCCAAAAACAATGGAATCAAGATTCCTTCCAATGAATATAGGTGTGGGATGAGAAGTCCTACATAAGAACCGATGCCTTGATAGTTAAATAGGAAATGGCATAGTCTGAGACAACCTAGAGGGTGTGTATGTGGTCATCTAATTGAGGATGCATCACTTGGTACACTAAACCTCTAGGTATTTATTAGATAAATATAAAGTCAAGGTCTTGCCAATATAGTTTAAAGGCTACCAAGGAAGAGAGAAGGTAGAGAAGCACAAAGAAGGAAAAGGTTGGAGACAATCACAGAAATTTTCCTAGGAGTAGCGGTGTAATCTCACAATTTTTTTCTATCAAAAGGCACTACAGGAAGAGGAGTGTGGCACTTCCCTCTTATGTGGAATCATAGTTATAGGAGAACCAAACTATCTGACCACCTTTTCAAACTACTATAATAGGAGTACAAGGTTAAGTTTATTGAGAATGACTATTTCCAAACAAATGGAGATAGGAGAAGGAGTAAGTTTCTCGGGATGGGCCACAAATTTGAGTTGGTGGCCTATTGGAGGCCAATTTTTATTTTATTTTTTTGGTTATTGTTTAGCATACCATGCAGAGGAGAGTGGAATAGAAGTAGATCATTTGGTGCATGGTAGAAAGGCTAGTGCAAGAAGGGGAGATGTGTCATAGGGAGGCACTTTGTTGGAAGACCACAATGTCAAGTAGGTGAGGACATGTGCGAGTAGATCTTGGTAGTTACGATTATGAGATGAATGGAAAATGAGAGGAAGGTTATTGTGGAGAAGGAATCTAAAGGTATTTGTAGAGGGAGAGAAGTTGACAGAGTGGTAGCCAAGTCGGTAGTAGATATTTCCAGCATGAACTATTTAGTGGTTGAACAATGTGGGACAATTGGAAGGAAGCTATCAAAGAATATCTAAACCATTAGTCATTATGGATGACAGTCAGAAAGGAGGAGAAGAAGGCCAAGGAGGATCAAGAAGTTATCAAATACCAATAAGAAGATTCGTCCATCAGAATTTGGGGGTTGGTGAGAAGAATGAAGAGTCATTGATGTTGTATTTTGGTTAAGTTGTTGCGAGTTAGTTAGTGTTAGTTATTTTTGTATGTTTGTAGCTACTGTGAAACATATGTGTAGATGGGATAGTTTGTTTTAGAATTGGTAATGTTTTGCATTGTAAAATCTCATGTAATATGTTACTATTGGATATACTAAGGTAGGTGAGTTGAATTCAGTTGAGTTCTATTGTAGCATGTTGTGTGTGTCCCATCCTTTTCATGTAATGAAAGATCCATGGATTTCTCCCATATATGCTTATCTATGAGAGTGATATTTTATTACTACCATCGGATTCCTGGTAATATAACTTTATAATGTCGATTTAATACTTATTAACATCCTACATAGTAAGTGGGTTTGATAGCAGTATTATATTTCTATCATGTTACTCTTGGGACTGTTGAAAGGTGAGAAGCTTTGATACTACTAAGAATTTTGTTATAAATGAGACACTTCAGCCATAATGGTTTTGTAGGTAGTGAACACTAGGCTAGATAGTTAGTTTGATAACCTCTGCAGTCTCATATTGTTGAGAAATCAATGTTTATAGGAATTATGGTATGATTCCTCTTTCTTGATCATTTCCTGTGAGTTATGTTGGATCCTTTTACTTCTTAATTAGTTTATCTTTCATAAAAAAATTACCAAATTATGTGTATATGAAGAACACAAGAAAAAGAGACACAAGATGTAGGCACTCAATGAGGGAAAATCCCTACAAGGGGAAAACCCATTCAAAAACTCTTCCTTCAATAGATTCAAGTCAAGATGACACACTTCCAAAAAATTTATACCTAGACAAAGATATCCTCCAACCACCAAGTTAACCCTTCCCTTAAATAAATGATCCTTGACAAAATATCCAAGTGATAGCTCCCTAACAATAGCTTCAGTCTAGAATTTTGGTCCCCTAGCAACAAAACTGACCCCAAACAATAGAATTTTAGATATGTATTAAACACAAAATTTTGTCCCTAACAACTTCCTAGAAACTTAGCATGTGTGAGAGATATATATCCTAGGAAATAAACTTAGGTATTCTCAACAAATTTTATCCTTCTCCAATTACTTCGCTCTCTTTTCAACCTCTATTCCTTGAAGATCAAACTTGTAGAGTGAATGCACCAAATAGGTCAAATTTCCTTTCTTTATATATCCTTTTTGTTGGGTCGAATTTCCCTAATGTAGGTTGACTTAATGGGGACATGGATGAATTGGTATGGAGATGACAAATAAACTTTTTGACTCAAAAATAATTCTTTTTACATGATACAAAAAAACACAAAGGGTCTAATAAAAATGAAAAAGACTCTAAAGAGTAAAGACAAAACCTAGAAGCCTTTAGTGGAGGCTTTGATCTAGAAAACACTGACCCAAGCATGAAACTCGTGCTTTAATAAGTCATTTTACTTAATAATAAAATTTATTTTTGACAATTACAATTGTGAAGACCAAAACTAGTTATATTTTTCAGTACTCCCTCTTAGCTAGGGAGGTATTCATAATTACATGCATATAACAGTACATGGAAGGTTTTAAAATGAAAATAAATATAAAGAGTTTTAACACACTCAATGTTGTGGACTATATACCTGACCAAGGTATTCTATCTAGGTGGGACTAAGGGGACTCAAGCTTTAGCCACTATAGGTACCAGCATGCTTTTAAGCTCTGCCACCAATCCAGGGGTATAGGTGGGTATCCAAGGACGGAGCTCCATGAATAATGCCACCCTCCCTCTTCAAGATCTAGACATCAACGCATAGGACGAATATATGTCATTAGATGAATATATTTCTTCCCAACCATATTGACATAATATGCTTCACCTCTCCCTATCAACTAAATTTGTAACATCAACCAACCCAAGCATGCTCCTAAAATATTAAAACTTCTTATTCGGAAGAGATTTCGTTAGCACATCAACTACCTATTCATATGTGAGGATATATTGTATATTCATGAACCCATATTGTGTTGATATATGTTTTCAATGATGGAAATAGGGAGATGGAAACAAATTTTCTAGTTATTGTAGGTGGCAACAAAAGGCAGAGGTATCAAATAAATTCCTTAAGGAGTAGGTTCTAGGCACACAAGTGGGGCAAAAGATCAGAATCAATGTAGTAGATTTGGAGCCAACTTTGGAGAACTATATCATATCAAATGTAGGTGTAATCCACCCATACGGTTACATCTCTAGAAGTGATTTCCAACGATATATGGAAGTCCTCAAAAGGCCTCCCATATCAAAAGATAGAAGCAATCAAAGTTTGTTGACCCCAAGGCCTTCATAGCAGAGTTAAAGGTAGTTGGAGCCTTTCGTGCACAACCAAATTTGTCTTAAAATCTAAATAAAATGGTAAGATAGTTAGAGCCTCTAAGTGATATCTCTAGGAAGATGTGGCAGTAATAGGTTGGAACATAGGTGGAACCCACGCAGTGAGCTTATCGCAAGAGATACACCCCGAAAAAATTGTTTTGGTGCCCAACACTTAGCGACCAAGTGGGATGTCATTGGGACATGACAACTAAGAAATGTCCAATGGCGAGCAAGTAGTGGAGCCCATAGTATAGGCTCTCCTGGTGGAGGCATCTTGGAGGGTGCACCCTAGAGGTATCAAATGTGGTGCAAGTGAAAATCGTTGGGATGTATTGAGCAGGTGGATCCCACCCGACAATGGTAGCCTGGAAAGGAATTCTTAGAGGCTTGCTTGCAGAGAACAAGGTTAAACGTTGGGATATAATAAAGTCGATGGAACCTACCCAACTATGATTTTTCGAATATGTAATAAGGGGGAAGGACAAAGGAGAGCCAACCTAGAGGTTTTTGTGGAAAAATAACAAAGGAAATGGTCACAAACAAGTCCTCAAAGGACCTTTTCTCTCTCCTCCAAGACGAGAGGTGGCAGATTTTGACTAGAAAAGACAACATTAGAGGGTATCATTAGCATGAACACGTGGAAGGCATTTTCAAGGTTTTTGGGCACCCAAATGCCCATTTCTGAGTGATACATGTCGCAACTCAGAGGTCAACAGATGGTAGGAGTGATGTCATCTCACTATCAAGAGCCCAATAGTTTGTTAGTGATGCGCAAGAGGTATTCCTGGGATGTAGGCACTAGGACACATTGACTGACAACAAAGGGTGACACCAAAATGATGTTCATTTAGTGATTATGCTAAGAAGAAGGAATCAGGCCATGGAGGTGGAGAGGAATCCAATGGAGAGAGTGTCAGGAAGTCCCTACTAACATGTCAACCTAGAAGGGAGAGTCTAACAAGTTTGTTAATGCACACATAAATGGAAAGCGCCGAGTCTGGGAGTTTCGAGATTAGCCCTTGGACCGAATCCTTGGCTTGTTTCGTGTAGAAACGAGACTTGGGGCGCGGTCGTTGAAAAGATTCATAGAGCCTCTTAGAAGAAGCTAACCATTGTTTCTTGGTCACTTCACATAGAAGCGCAACCAATTAAGTGGAGCCATAAAAAAAGAAAAATGGGGCCCAAAAGGATTTGAAATGGCTTAGTCCCTATGGCCTAAGTCGGTGGTCATGGAGACTCGATATTATGGAAGAAAAATAGGTAAAGGGTTCAGATAAAAGGGGCTTAAAGGAAAAAATAGAAGAACAATATGTTTTGACAGTATTTTTGTTTTTAAAATTAAAAAGGGTTGCAAAGGCCTTCTCAGCCTACAACAAAGTCATGTGCCTGGAAGTAAGGTTTGGAAACATATACATGAAAATAAGAGTTGGCACTTAGTAGTTGTGGTAGAGATTGAAGCTCGATGGTGGCATAAGCGATTCAGTGGCATGTTTGGTGGAAATACCAGTTTTAATGTAGTTTTGGCAGTAAGCCAAAGTTGAACAATAGATAAAATTTGTAGGTGCACTGCTACAGCTTGTTAAAAACACCAAAATTGAATAAATCAGTAGAATAACTCAATTTTTAAGCCTAGAAGTGTAGGTCAAGGTGAAGAATTTGATGAAGAGAAATTAGAGGATAAAAGATAATAGGACTAAGGAAAAAAATAAGGCTTCATGCACAAATTCAAAAATAAACAAAGCCAAATTTAGCAAAAAAGAAAAATCTATAAAAGAAGGCCTAATCAAGCAGAATGAGAATAGTTGTTTCTTTGAGGCATAGCTTATGGTGCAATGAGTTGTTGGTATGGTGATTAATATAGGTGTTTTTGAGAGGTGAGTGAGATAAATTGATTTTTTTGAAAGGAGAGAAGGAATTCATTGATCATAGTGTGAAATGGATGAAGGATGGAACAATGAGTGTCAAAAGAAAGTTGTAGCTTATTGATTAGGGGTTGGTTCTCCTTCAAGTGGGTGTTGGAGAATATTTGGGGTTGTTGGTCCATTCAGTTGTAGCTGATAAATTAGGAAGTTTTAGCTTCCTTTTGTTGTAGCCAAAATAATGTATTTGCATGTTGTAGCTTTCCCTATGAATAAAATGGAGAAGCAGTTTATGAAGTTATTTTTTCCTTGAATGTTCCATTTATTGCTAAAGTAGTTCTTTATCATATTTATTATTGAAAGTGCTCTTTATTATCTTATTATTCTCACACAAAGTAAAAATAATTTTTTTTTTTTTAAATTGTTACAATATTGACTCACCCCCCTCTCAGTATTGTCCTAGTTTCCAACATTTGGTATCAAAGCAAGGTTACTTGTAATCAGTCTAGCAGTTGGAAGAAAGATCAAGGAACATGGAAAAATAGGAAGGAGGTTTTGTCAATAAGGTTCCTATGTTCAATCGAACAAACTATGTGTTTTGGAAAGTGAGGATGAATGCATGCGTTCAATCACTTGAAGCTGATGTGTGGGATGTTGTGGAAGAAGAATATGAAATACCTCTATCACTGATTACTAAATATAAGAAGTTGGAGTTCACATGAAATTCCAAAGAAATGAATGCCTCACTTGCTGGCCTACCTGAATCAAAACTTGTCAAGGTGATGGATTGCAAATCCACCAAAGAAATCTCGGACATATTGAGCAGCTACTATGAAGGAAACAGTAAGGTAAAGAATGTTAAACTCCTAGGTTTTAGGATGCAATTTTAATCATTGAGCATGCATGATGATGAAGATATTGAAAAGAATTTTCAAAGAGTTAATGAAGTTGTGAACACCATAAGAGGGCTTGAGGATAAGTTAGATGAATATGTGGTAGTTCAAAAAGTGTTGAGATCTCCTCTTGAGAGGTTTAATACCAAGGTTTTAGTCATTCAAGAAATGGAAAATTTGAGCACTCCCACTTTAGATCAACTCCTTGGAATACTTGTTTCCTATGAGATGAGGAGTTTTAAGGAAAGTTTGCATCCAAAGAATGAGCCTTCAAAGTAGTGAATAAGTTCAAGGATGAGCATAATGACTCATGTAATGAATCAAATGAAGAAGAAGCAAACTTTGTGAGGAATCTCAAGCGAGGATCAATAAATTATAAAGACAAGCTACCCTTTAAATGTTTTAATTGTGCCCAAGTTTGTCATTATGCACCAAAGTGTCCTAAAAAGAAGAAAATGGACTATGATATTAAAGAAAATTTTCAGAATGTTCAAAAGGATAGAAATAAGGCCAAGAAGAGAGATTTCTATGCTTAATATGAAATATCCTCTAAAAGTGAGCCAAACCAATCCTCAGATGAGGACATAGATGATGAGAGCCCTAAGGAATTCATGTTGATGGCCATTGAAAATCTACAAGTTGAGGCTATTAAGTCTGATAATGAAGAGGGATAAGTCAACCTTGAGGGAGAGCTGGTAAGTGCTATTGAAGAAATAGAGAGGCTGAGAAAGAAAAACAAACTTCAGAAATAATACTTGATAAAAAAAAAGTTTCATATAGTAGAGCCATTACTTAAGCAATTAGAATAAGGTAAGAAAATGCAAGATTCCTTGAACCAGCAGTTGACTGAAATGACTCAAATATGTGATAAGTTGGAAGGAGAAATTGTGTTGTTGAAGAAGAAGCCTTAAAAGGCTAAACACAGCTCAGATTTAATCAGAAAATCAACAAAATGACAAAAAATTAAAATGAAATTCTAGAGGCTCAACAGATCTCCAAAGACCAAATTGGTCTTGGTTTTGATGATGAATCTAGTGCAGTAACTGAATTAAAGGGTAAAAAGGAAATTACCTATGTTCCAGGGAAAGAAAGTACTACACAATAGCAATCGACACTTACTCAGCAAAAGAGAAATTGACAACAAGAAAGGGAGTATGTTTTCCATGCAAATCAAATTGTCCAAAATTATATTAAGCAAACTGCACAATAGCAAGAGACCCTTACTCAACAAAAGATAAATAAAAAACAATAAAGGGAGTATGTTGTCCATGCAAATAAAGCTACCAAAAATTATGCTTAGCGTAGAAGGAAACCATCCAAGTATAATGACATATTCCCAAGGTATTGTTTTAGATGCACTAATTATGGCCATAGAGCAATAAATTGCATGGTTAATCTCTCTTACAAACTACTCAGATCCATGAGAATAATTCAACAGAGATGAAGCAGACCTAGGCATAACAATTTATTTTCTCCCCTGATTATCAAGTGAAATGTTTTAAATGCCAATTTTTTGGGCATGTAGCAATTAATTGTAGGCTTAAATAAAACATGTCAGAGCCAATTATTGAGAAAATTCAATAGAAGCCAAAGTTTGGAAAGAGAAAGAGAAATTAGAGCAATGTGACATTTCCTTGTATGGTCACAATGGTAGGAGCCATTGGTATGTGGAAAGTGGATATTCCACACACATGACATGATATAGAAGCATTTTTCTCACTTGGAAGCTTATTTAAAAAGGTAATGTGACCTTTGGTAACAATGCTCCAGGAAAAATAATTGCAAAAGGAGTGGCCAGTCTCTCAAATGGCAAAGATAAAGCTAAGAACGTTTTGTATGTTGATGAACTAAAACATAATCTGCTAAGTGTGTCTCAAATGTGTGATAAAGGTTATGATGTGGTTTTCAAAGCTAAAAATTGTCAAATAAAGTCCACACGTACATGACAAATAATTGTTGAAGTTGTAAGAACAAATAATAATGTTTGTGCGCTTAAAGAAAAGACAAAAAAGTATTTCCTATTAAATAAAAATGAGAGATAGTTGTGGCATAAAAGGTTTGGACATCAAAACTTTGAATAGATTGTCAAGCTTAGCAGGAAAAATGAAATCAAGGACCTGCCTCTGATTTTATAACTAGATAAAATTATTTCAAATCTTGTCAACTAGGAAAGAAAGCTAAAGGAAAAATATTTAGCAAAGCCATTGTAGTTGGTGCACATGGATCTGTGTGGACCATCGAGAATGCAGTCAACCACAGGTAAGCTATATTTTATTATAACAATTAATGATTTCAACAAGATGATGTGGGTTTCCTTTCTCAGAGAGAAATATGAGGCTTTTGAGAACATTAAATAATTCAAATATGTGGTTGAGAATGAAACCAATTGCAAAATTAAAAGCATCATGTCAGGAAATGGAGGTGAGTTCAATTAAAAGGAATTTTGTGAATTTTGTAAGATAAATGGCATCAAGAGACAATTTACCATAATAGAGACTCCCCAGCAAAATGGTGTTGCAATGATAGAAAACAAGTCAGTGCAATAGTTATCGAGAGAAATAATGATTGAGAGGAATGTTCAACAAATATTTTGGGTAGAGGATATTCACACAATCATTTTAACTCTCAAAAAAGCTCGTTTTCAACCCAACAATGACAAAACTCCATATGAGTTGTGGGTTGGCAAACTTCTAATAGTTAAACACTTCAGAATTTTTTGCTGTAAATGTTACATTGAGGAAAATGATGAAAAACTTTGCAAATTCATTGCCCAAGCATATGAAGGTATTTTTCCGGGTTATTCACATAATAACAAAGGCTACACGTGCTACAACAAAATCACCAAAAGGATAATCAATTTCATAGATGTAAAAGTGAATGACCACATTGTTCAAGAAGAAAATAAATCAAAAAAATCCAACATTGATAAACCATCAATTGTTAGTGATGAAAATGATGAGGAAGTTGTAGAAGAAAGTGAGGAAAATCCCTCTAGTTTTCAAGCCATAAATCCCTTCACTATCTCCTCCTCTAATAGGAAGCAAGGAAGTTGTTATATTTTCTACCATATATTGGTGAAGTTTCCAGGTCCATAAGGATCAACATGACAAAGTAATGTTTGTAGGCAGCTGAAGCATAGTGACGGGAGGAGTATGATGGTGTCTTTTGACATTGATGTCAAAGGGGCACAAAGAGATCTAGTAATAAAAAAAATGTCAATAGTGAGATCCATAGTGATATTAATAAAAACAGTAATACCGACAATAGTACTATGACAAGAATTTTAGTTATCTCAGGGGGAGAAACACTCAATTTCCTACAGTGTTTGTGAAAAGCAAAGGGTGTTTTATTTGATTTTGGTGTTTCCATTAGTGCTGAAGGGGGAGATTATTGAGATATGTTATCAATTATTAAAACAGGGTGATGTAAATAAAGTGTTCAATAATGGCAAGTGGTATTAGGATGCATAGGTGTCAAAAAAATTCCTCAAGGAGCAGGTTCGAGTCACACAAGGATGGTAAAATATCAGAATCAGTGCAATAGATTTAGAGCCAATTTTTGGTGCACTAGATCATCTCAAATGCATGTGTATGCCACTCATATGGTTAGAGATCTGAAAGAGCTTTCTAACAATATATGGAAGTCATGAAAAGGTCTCTTGGATCAAACGATAGAGCCAGTCAAATTTTAGTGACCCCAAGGCCTTCATAGCAGACTTAAAGGTAGTTGGAGCCTTTTCTGCATAGCCAAAGTTGGATTAAACACTAAAATTGGTGGAAATATGGACAAACCCTCTAATTGAGAGCTCTAGGAAAACATGGCAGTAGCGGGTTGGAGCACAAGTTGAACCCACCCAATGGGCTTATCCTAACACACCACAGTGGAATTGTTTTGCTTCCCAAGTCTAAGCGACTAAGCAGGCGTCAGTGGGACATGGAAACTACGACTTCTCTAATAGCGAGTGAGCAGTGGATACCCCAGTATAGGATGGCCTGAAAAAGGCAACTTGAAGGGTAAACCTCAGAGGTTTCAAATGTGGCTCAAGCGAAAAGTGTTGGGATGCATTGAGCAGGTGGATCCCACCTCACAATGGTATCCCAAAAAGGAATTCCTAGAGGTTTTTTTGGAGAGCACATAGCTAAGTGCCATGATGTAATGAAGTAGACGGAGCCCACCCAGGTATTATTTCCCGAAGGTGTGACAATGGGAAAGAACAGAGGAGAGATGACCTAGAGGTTTTTGTGAAAAAATAAAGAAAAGGGATGGTAAGGCTAAAGGAAAAATAACAAAGGAAATGGTCACAAATAACGCCTCAAAGGACCTTTTCTCTCTCCTCCAGGAAGACAGATGGCAGCTCGTGATTGGCCGAGATAGCGTTAGGTGGTGACATTAGCATTAACACATGGCAAGAAAATTTAAGTTTTTTGGGCACCCAAAGGGCACATTTTTTGGTGACACGTGTGACCCCTTAGAGGTCAACATGTGGAATGAGTGACATCATTTTCACATCATCATACTAGCAAGAGAGCAACAATTGTTTAGTGATGTGCAAGAGGTATTGTCAGGAGGTAGGTGCCATGACACATCAACAAACTTCACAGAGCGACATCTAAATAGGGAAGTGCGGGAGGACCCCATGAGATAGTTGAGCCTGTAGGACATGAGCCTAGAATATTCAATGTTGTGCATTTAGTGGTGGCACCAGGCAGAAGGCACTGGACCATTGAGGCGGAGCAACAACTAATCGAGAGAGTGTTGGGTGGTCCTCACAGATAGGTCAACCATTAAGGGAAACCTTGATGGGTTTATTTACATGCACATAAATGGAATGTGTTGGGCTTAGGAGTTCTAGGCTTCACGCTTGGACCTAACCCTTGGCTTGTTTCACGTAAAAACGAGACCTAGGGCATGGTAATTGAAAATCTTTTTGAAGGTTTTTAGAAGAAGCTAAGTGTTGTTTCTTGTTTGCTTCACCTAGAAGCATGACTAACAATGCAGAGCCATTAACAAGGGAAAAAAGGCTCCCGACAAGACTTGAAAGGGCTTAGTGCCTAGGGCATAATCCAATGGTCACAGAGACCTGGTATTATGGTGGAAAAACAAGGGTAAAGATAAAAGGGGCTTAAAGGAAAAAAGGGAAAAATAGTTTGTTTCAATAGCAGATTTGTTTTTAAACTTAAAAAGGGTCGTGGAAGCCTTCTCAACCTACAACAAAATGTTATGCCTAGAAGCAAGGTTTGGCGACAAGGACATGGAAATAAAAGTTGGAAGCTAGTAGTTGTGGTGGATATTGAAGCCCAATGGTGACATGAGCAAGTCAACAACATGTTTGGTGGAACTTCCAGTTTGACCACAGTTTTTGGAACTAATCCAAAGTTAAACAAAAGATAAAATTAGTAGGCGCACTACTAAAGCCTGTTAAAAAGGAAAGAATTGAAGAAATAAAAATAAAACTCAGTTTTCAAGCCTAGAAGTGCAGGTAAAGGATGATAATTTGATGGATGGTAGTCATAGGACAGAAGAGAACAAGACAATGGAAAAAAGAAGGCTTCATGCAAAAATTCAAAAATAAACAAACCCAAATTTAGAAAAAAGAAAAATCTATAAAAGCAGGCTTAATAAAGCATAATGTAAATAATTGTTTCTTTAATAGAAATCTTATGGTGCAGCAAGATGTTTGTATGGTGATTGTTGTAGGTATTTGTGAGAGGTGAGTGAGATAAATTATTTGTTTTGAAAGGAGAGAAGGTAGTCATTGATCCTCGTGTGAAAATGGGTGAAATATGGAACAGTGAGTGTCAAATGTGAGTTGTAGCTTGCTGATTTGGGTTGGTGCTCCTTCCAATGGGTGTTGGAGAATATTTAGGCTTGTAGATCCATTCAGTTGCAACTAATAAATTAGGAATTTGTAGCTTCCTACTAGTTCTAGCCAAAACATTGTATTTGCAAGTTATATCTCACCCTCTTAATAAAATGGAGAAGTAGTTTCTGAAGTTTCTTGTTCCTTGAATGTTTCATTTATTGGTAAAGTAATTGTTTATAATATTTATTTCTATAAATTCTCTTTATTGTGTTATTTTTCTCACACAAAGTAAGAAAAAATTTGAATTGGTAAAATTTCTACAATAATGATTCAACCAACCTCTTAGTATTGTCCTGGTTTCCAACATCTAGTACCAAACTCCTAATGTAGTGGTACTTGTCGTTGATATGATTTGTCCTTGCAAGGAATATGAGGTCCTCAAACATCTTGACGCTGATTTTATTATCACAATTTATCATTGTAGGATCCATAGGATTTCCAAACAAATATGACAAGGGTTTTCTTAAACAAACAACTTCCTTTCGTACTTCACATGCATCAACATATTCTTCTTCAGCACTACCTAGCACAATTTGATCTTGTTTTCTACTCATCCATGAAATCATTGCAGATTCAAAAATGAAATATCCCCCAGTAGTGCTTCTTCCATCAGTCTCACAACCACCCCAATAAAAATTAGTAAATCTTGTTAAATTGACTTCCTTTTCATCATACTTTAGGTAGTGATGTATAGTACCATGTAGGTATCTCAAGATATGCTTGGAAGATATCAAATGTTCATGATGAGGCTCCAACTGAAATTGAGTTAGAAAATTTACAAAAAAACATATATCAGGTCTTGTATTTACCAAGTACATCAGAAAACCCACCAACTTATGATAGCTAGTAGGATCGATGAGACTAGAACCAGTGATTCTCAACTTCTTGAGATTAGTGATCATGGGAGTAGTCATAGGCTTGGAATACATCATACTAAATTTCTACAACATCTTTATTATGTATGTACCTTGACCTAGATAATATCACCAGGTTTCTGCCAAACTTCCAAGTCCAAGTAATAGTGCATGAGTCCCAAGTCTTTCATTTCGTATTCAACTGCCAACATTTTATTGCATTTAAGTATTCTTTTCTCCACACCTATAATAAAAAAATCATCCACATATAGTAGTATAATGAGTGGTTGATTCTTTACCACCTTGATGTAGAGATTTACATCTGCAAACTTTTGTCAAATCCAATTATTAAGAGATATGCATCCATCCTTGCATACCATGCCCCGGGAACTTGCTTTAAGCTGTATAGGCTTTCTTAAGTCTAAAAACATGTGTACCTATTCTATTAATTTGGAAGCCTTCTGGTTGTTTAACGTATACCTATTCATCATTGGTTCCATTTGGAAATGTTGTTTTGACATCTATTTGCTGGATATTCCATCCCATAGTAGCAACTAGCGAAACCAACAATCTTATAGTAGTATACCTAGTAGTATGAGAAAAGTTTTTTTTCATAGTCTATAACTTACTTTTCTAAGAAACCCCTTGCAACAAATCTAACTTTGTATTTTTATATGCTTCCATCAACAACATGTTTGATTTTGTAGATCCATTTTGAGGTGACAACTGATTTTTCTATTGGTATAGGAATGATTTCCTAGACTCCATTATTCATGATGGATTGATATTCTTCTCGAATTTCCTTCTTCCATTCTTGTTGATGAGAAGATTATTCAAGAGTAGTTGGTTCAACTTCTATCAATTTTGTCGTGTATGCTGTATAACCTAAATATATCTTTGTTCTTTATCTTTTTCTAAAAGTTCCTCTAGTAACTCATCCTTCGAAATATTCAAGTGTATCTTTTAACTTATTTGTCCTCTTCTTTGTTTTGGGAATGTTTACAAGTTAAATAGGCTCATTTGGTCCTTATTCTTCTTCTTCTTCTTCTTGGTTTGTAGTTTTTTTCATGATGCTCTACTTCTTTAAACAAGGTGTATATTCATCATCGTATTTTATTCATATATCCTTGGATCTTTTGTAGGCATTATTTTCATCAAATATGACATCCTTGCTAACTTAATTTTTTCTTCCTCCCTTGATGTAGATTCTATAGGACTTTGAAGAAAGACTGTAACCAAATAATATCCCTTTTAGACTTTGTTCGGATAGGGTCCCTGGGGTAAATTTTGTTAAATTTTGTAAGTTCTTTTTGTAAATACATAAAGTCTTCGTAATTTGTGGAAGCGGAGCACGAAGATAGTAAAATTTAAAGGGGATTTAGTCCCTTAGGTGGGTAGGTGATAGGAATGTTTTGAGACCCGCCCATGGTCTATGAACCATGGTTTTGTAAGCGAAAAGGCTATAAATAGAAAATTCATAGTGATTCTAAGGGATAACTAATTGATAGAAATATTTGTAAGGGCAAGGAAGCTAAGGCAGGAAATGTTTGTTTCCTGTACTTAGGCAAAGGGGAAGGCTCCTGCAGGTAAGTGTGTGGAGACCTTGGTAAGTCTGCAAGTTGAGTGTATGGGCCCCTGTAGTTGAGTGCGCAAGGAAAAATAAACTATATCTGAACGGTTACATCTAATAAACAATGTTTTTATACAACACTTGTGCATCTGTATATTATTTCTTACTTCTGCAAGTTTCTTCATTTTCGCTCTATATCGCAATTTATATGGATAAATTTTTATCTTATGTGCAAAAGTGATATATCAATACTATTTATGAATGTTATGAATAATTAAAAGCCTTCACAAAGATATATATATTGTTAAAGTGAATTACTGCAATTATCTATTCTAGAAGGGTTAGGGTTCGCGAAGACATATATAATCCCTAGGAGATGCAAGAACCTATCACACAGGCCTCTAGATGCATAAACTTGGTTCTGTCATCCCCCAATACTACTTCGGGTGAGACTGTAGCCTGCATTATGTGGGTTGTTGCCAAAAGGGCCAACAATTTAGGGTTTTGCTGGTTGGTACAGTTAAATTTGAACCTAGTTCAGGCCCCATCAAGCCAATAGGGTAGGCACTCCTGACTTCCATGCCTCCTAATTCCATTTGAGACCAAATCTCCCATGCCTCTCTCTCACCTGCAAAGATCGTATAGCATAACCAAGCATTTACATTTCTAATTTACAAATTAGCAAACTCTTTTTCTGCAATTTCAACATGAGATAGTTAGTGCATGCACATATGAATCATAAAGTGATATAATAACTTTCCATGTCTAGTTAGTCCAAATAACTAGATGATAAAATGTAAGGTTAGATTAGTTCTCTTTTGCAAATAGTTTATGGCATTTCCTAACTAGATGATTTCATGGCATTTCCTAACATTTTTGCTTTAGTAACTTTCATTTCTTTAGTATACAAGCACTTACTTTCCTATATTGGAGATGGATTTACATTCATTGTTAGTAGTCAGACTCCGTCTAATTAATAGAAGACTTGTTTGAAACCCTAGCATTCGATCGCCCTAGTTGAAAAGTGACATGAGTAGACTATTTCATTTGTTGTGCATATAGCATTGCCACCTCCAAGTTTGTACAAAACGTCAGGTTGATAAATTAAAGTTTGTAGTCATAAGAGTTGCAACATCCTTGCTGCAATACTCATGAATGGGTTAATACAACAACACATCTTCGACAAGATTCATACAATTACATACAAAATAGTTCATTAACAAATGTGTAAGTTAAATAAAATTCATTACTAAAGTAACTAGAATAATCCAACTACAATAACAACATATGCATGAAAACATGTTGGCTTAGTTATATTATTAAGTGAAAGTTCCATCCACACACACACCATTGATGACCACTAGACCCAATAGTGGAACATTATAGTCAACACCACCTTCTCCTCAAAAGAGATGTACTCACTTTACTTTGTGGAGATGCCAACACTCGTCACAATACTCTCCAAGACTTCTCTAAGCAACGACTAGCTAAAATCTTGGCTCCCAAAAGCTTGTACTATGAGTTATGAGGTTCTATATATAACAAAGGGTGGGGTGACCCTTGACATCCCCTTGTGACTCTTTGACTACCCTCATGACTCTTCAACTCCTTTACAAATAACTCTTTACATTACATAGTGACTTTTCACATTCCACTAATGACACTTGAAATTTCACTTACAATATATTTACATGTAATAATACAATTTCCACATATACCCATGTGATAAAAAATAGGCATGAGTTAGCCTAACAAGACAAACAACATCACACAAAAGCTTGGAAAAATACCAACTCGGAAACATCCTCTTGATGGTCTTCGGTAATGAACTGGTACCAAGCTTGGTACTGCATTGTTGTATCCCTGTATTGTTTGGTGATGCATTTCTCGAAACATACTCTTGCCTCCATGGCTTCTAGGTATATGTGTTACATAGTATTTTGTCACACCTCCTGTTCACTTCCTATTCCATATCCTGAAGTTCCAAAACATTGATAATTATGCATCATATCCATCATGATATACAAACCAAGACCTCCATGAAGAATCAAAGGAAAACTACCATGAATCAATTATGAAGAAGGTTAACTAAAAGCCTAATTTTTAGGGCCGATGCATTTTGCTACACTGCATGCCCGTGTTGATGGCAGGTTGCACTATTCTACCCTAGCACTACTAGCATGGTTTTTGATATGAAAACCCACACAAAACTTCTTCTCAAAGGTTTTCCCAAACTAGATGAGAAGATTTGTGCACTAGAACCTTCAATAACAACAAGTTGGATATTGGTTGTTGTTGATATGGTCAAGCTCTCCCATTTGGACTTCCTGATGTTATCATTATGGGTTTTCCCCTTGATAGGTGGACCTTCCTCCCTCTTTAGTGAATCCCTAACTCATTCCCTTCCTATAAATCAACTCCCTTCCATCCCCAAATGGTTGGTCATTGATTGCTACATTCCTATATTGAGATTATGCTTACATGGTGCCCATTCTAATTTGGAGGAGTGCTTGAAGAGTCTTTGCTTAGACTTGGACATACACAAAAAGGAGGTCTCCAATATCAGGGTATAGTTTGTATGCTTCCCTTTTTAGATTATTAATATATGCATATGATGTTCACTTTCCATAATTGTGTAAATGTTTATGCTTTTAACTTAATACTCCATAATACATTTAGTAGTTTATCTTTGATGTATGCCATATATGCTCTTGTATCTTGTATTTCTCTTTTATCTTTCTTGCAGGTACTCAAACGTGAAGAGAAAGTAAGAAGTGAGGCTAGAGTGAAGGAATCAAAGTCATCTCCAATAGGATTGAGCAATTAGCATCAAAGTGAGGTAGGACTCTCTCTCTCTGTGTTTGTCTAACATAAGCTAGAAAGTGTATGTTTGTTTGTTCAGTTTGTTGCTAGACCCACTCATTGGGCTAGAGGGATCGCCTTTGACCATAGAGGGGATTTACCTTCACAACAAAATGGTGATTCTAGGTTTTATCATGTAATAGAATATTGCTCAGTACTGATAGCCAAGATGCAGGTGAAGAAGATGCAAACACCTATGCAGAATATTCAGATGATGAGGGTGGAACCTCGCGAAGAGGAACCTAGCATTAATATAGTAATGAGAAGTGGCATTACCACTGGAAAATATAAGGGGAGACATGCGGAAACTGAAGGACGGGTATGCAAGGTTGTGGAGAAGGAAGTTGGATTTGATCTAAACAGAGCTAAAGAAACCTTTATGGAAGACAAAAGGAGCTTTGTTGAGGCCTCTACCTCAGGAAGTGTTAGGTCCCCATAATACTAGAGATTCCCCCATTACTATTGTCATTGTAGTTGTTATTGTTATTATTGTGATCCTATTGTCCCCATATTGTTATTAGTGTGCCCCATAGAAATCCACTATTATTATTGTTGTTCCCTTATGTTATTACTGCTATGTCGGCTTGATTATGTTGTGATCCCTTAGACTCCTATATATAGAAGGGAGGTTTAGTCATTTGTATTATCTAAGAACTGTTCATTTGTGTAACATAAAGGATGTTTCCCCCTCGAATAGGGTAATTTCTAAGGCGTTGATCTATCTTTTCTATCTTTTTGTGAGTTGGTTTCATAACATTTGGTATCAAAGCTTTGGATTCTAGGGTTTTGCTACTCCAAACTGATCATCGTGAAATTTTCACTATAACTTTTTTCTGTGATGTTTCCAAAGCTAAAAAACAACCCATTTGAGCTTAAATTTTTCTAAACTTTGAGTCCGAATTTCAGAGCTTGTCTCACTACATTTGTGGAGATATGATCTAAGGAACTTATGGTTTTTGTAGACTCTCGAACGACATTCCAAACAGGTGACTTGGGACAAATCTTCATAAGTTTTGTTATGAGAATAAGATTGAAATTGCGTAAGAAGTTTCAGAAATGGGTTGGCCTATAGTTTTCTGTATCTCAGTTTCAAGCACTAAGGTTGAAACAGTGACACATGGCACTTCATACACGTTTGCTCTACTAAACTAGTCTATAATCAGGTCACCGTGGGAGATTTGGCATAACTCTTCCTTGGAGAATCCAATATTGATCATACTTGTGGGGTTAGAAAGAGGACCCAAAGGGCTACTACAGGACATGATTTTAGATATTTGAGATCCATAAGTACAGAGATACAATAGATTCAATATTGAGCTCTTACAAAGTGAAAAAAAGGTGTGTAGTCTTTTTAAAATTTTGCATCAGATTGGTTTGAAAAATTAGTTTGAAGGAATTCAAAGGGAATATTGAAGAATTATTAGCGTTAATTTATGCCCCAAAGAAAGAAAATGGAAACACCTAGTAAGAAAGTTGAAATCTCTAGCATGACTCATGAAGAAGAGGAAGAAATGCAACATGATATATCAAAATTACAAGACCAAGTACAACAAATTTCACTCTCACAAAAGGTAATTGAAGCCAAGATGAATGGCATGGAAGCTAATATGAATGGCGTGCAAGTTAAGATGGATGACGTGGAAGCTAAGATGGATGGCATTGAATCTAAGATGAATGGCATGGACGCTAAGATAAATGGGATGGACGCTAAGATGGAAGAATTGAAGATAAATTTGAATAAGTTGCTACAAGAAATGGTTACTAATGGTGAAAGGGTAGTAAAGAAAACTCATGATGAGAATGAAAGAAATGCTAATCATGATTTCATAGACTCTAATGTTGGATTGAAGACCCACCATGTTCCAAAAATCAATATGAGGAAGTTTGATGGCAAGGATATTGGAACATGGATACTACAAATGGAGCAATTTTTCGATCTCCATAATGTGCAAAACACACAAAAGGTACATATTGCAACTTTATATTTGGAACCAAATTAGTTTGTATGGTCTTGATGGCTTTTCTCTCATAAAAAAAATTTCACTTGGGAAATTTTTACAGAAGAAATGATAGCACATTATGAGGATACAAAAAGCAACACCTTTTTTAGCCAATTGATAAATCTCAAACAAAAGGGTTCAATGATGGAGCACATTGAGGACTTCCAAAAGTTGGACATAAGGGTAAAAGATATTCGAGAGGAGCATAGGATTGATTTGTTCATACGGACTTTAAAGGATAATATCCAACATGAGGTTCGCCTTTCAGAACTTGATTCATTGGAGAAGGAATTCAGGTTAGCAAGAAAAATGGAAAGCAAAATTATGACAACCAGGAAGCCTACCAGTCACATCTATAAATATGGAAGTCTTGTTGCCCCTAGCCTTCCACAACTTACAAGGCTGACACCACAACAATTGGAAGAAAAAAGAGAAAAAGGGCTTTGTTATAGTTGTGATAGCAAAAACACTAAAGGTCATAAGTTTGTTGAGAAGAAATCATTCTACATAGATTTTGAAGAGGAGAAAGAGAAGGAACAAGAAATTTCAAAAGAAGATAATATAACCCAAGAACAAACCTAGATAAAGAAGAAATGAATCCTACCATATATTTTAATGCATTGGCTGGAATTACCACTCCTCAAACTATCAAGATAGAGGGACATATCAAGAAGAAAAAGGTAATAGTGTTGATTGATTTAGGAAGTAGCCATTGTTGGTCACTTTAATTGCTTATTAATTAAACAGTCGAGTGCCACATAAATTGTCAACCTAGGGAAGTCTCATTATTTCAAAGGCAACTACGTACTATATGTACTCAATCTTAAAAGCACTAAAAGTTGTAGTACAAACAAATCACACCTCGTTTAAAGCTCCACCCTGTGTTACACCAATTATACTCTATTGTAGATATCTAACAAGAGATGAATAATTGAACAGAAGGAATAAATCTGCAAAGGAAAACAATGGCTATGCTGTAACAGAGGATCAGGACCCTATCCCTAGAGCGGGAACTTTCAACACCTACCTCTATTTATCTAGTTCGCTAATTCACTCTATAAACCTAATCATCGGTGAGACACTCATGAAATAACATCAATCAATTAAGAAAGAAACATAGTTTCAACAAAGATGAAACAACATCCAGAAACAGTACTTGTTAACAAGGTATGAACAGAAATCACACTTAACACACTGCAGAAAGATAATGGGTGAATATTGTGATGAAGGTGGGCCCTGTCCTTCTCACAAGATTCCCCAGGAAACAAGAACTAAAATGAGATGTTCAGAACAAAACTTTATTCATTCATCAATATACCATATTACTGAAAAGATTCAGTCTCGTTCCTTAAGCTAAAACCTCTTGTTACAGTCTGTTCCTCCCCCTTCTAATGTAGATGTCTCCACTTTATAAATAGGAGACATCTATTACAAAAGATTTACATTATAGATTCTAGTTCAACCCATTATACAAAAATAGAGAAATCAGTTTCCCATCAACAGAATGTTGTTATAGTAATACTATCTTTAGATTATGAACGTTACATCCAATGTAACAGCTTCCTCAGTGATAGATCGAGTTCCTCTGTTGCTGTCAAATTTAGTATGCAAATCTCAACTATTTCAACTTCGAGATTTGCGTGTTGTTCCTGTTGTTTCAGTAACTGCAAAAGATAGTCCTGCCAACTTCAGGCAGTTTCAGCAATGCAGGCTGCACATCATTCTTTAATTGTTCAGCAACTAATCAACTTCAAAGATTAATTATGAAGACAACATGATTATATGTTAAATAATTAAACATATAGTGATGAGAAGAGTCATTGCATACCTTTGGAATAATTGAGTCAAAACACTAACAAGGACTTTCAAATATGGGTTGAAAAGGGTGATATTATAACAAAATGTATGGTCAGAAAGAGACAATATGAGGTCCTAACATCCCCCCAACTGAAAGGGTTGCATGCCCCCATGCAACTTCTACTCTGAGTCTGAGTCGGAATACTAGGATGTACAGTGCAAATTGCTTATGCAGTAGGTATAGAAAGTGCTGTCAACCATGTCTCTGAAACCTTGGACATTCTGAACTCTTTGCCATGTTGCAAGCTCCTCCTTTTTGGACAACCTGAACTAAGCCTTGTATTTTCGTCTTGGCAGCCATAGAAGAGAGAAGTGAAAGTGATAACGCAACCATTTCTTAGCACATTGTTGAATACATTTAGCATAGTTAGGTATTCGTGAGATTGTTGCCTGAAGATTGAGAGGGTTAAAGGGATGGTACTCCCTTCTCTCCTTAGGGTAGTGTTCCCAAAATAGATTGTTTTCTTGTATGACCAAAGTTCCCTTAGTCTTGACATAATGTTGGTAGTCCTCCAAGACTGCTGCCTGTAGTTTTCTGATATGGTCAGTCATTCCTGGCTCTCGTAGAACCTGTTGATGTTCAGCAATAAAAACAATAGCATTCTAGGGCTCAGCTCGGATCCAAAGAAGGCAGTTCTCTTCATTGTGTGTTGCTGACATGAAAGCATTTTTCCAAGTAAGCTTATTAGACAAGAAAGAAACAAAGGCTCTAATCTGAATATCACCAAATCTTCAGGCATGGCCTCATTATGAAGATAGAGTTCACATAACAAATTATGTTCACTATTTGACGCTTCTGCAAAAGTCTCAATAAACTGCTGAGGTGTAGACACCTCGTGGGGTCGTCCATCTATGATCGCTTTCACTTAGAGGAATGCTAAGCATTCTATCAGACACACAGAATAATTAAAAGATAGTTTTCTAGTGGTGAGTAATCTTTGAACCAGGTCAAAGATAAGAGTCAGTCTAGTTTTTAGCTTTTCGTTTTCCTTGTGTTGTGCACGAGAATGTTCTAGGACTTCCCAATTTCTATATACATGATTCAGCCATAATGATTTATGTTCCTGTAATGCCTTTTCTTGTGACAGATCATACTCTCTCTTCCATGTATCGCTCAGTTCTTGAAAACTGGAGGTCTGAGTGAAAACAATCCTTACACATCAAGGTTCAGTCTGGGTACATACAGTCTTTAAAGACTTTGGTGCTGGTTTTTCATCTGTAACAATTGGGGTAGGCCGGGGTACTTGTGGTTTTATTTCTTCCTCGGAGGTATTTGAAGGCCCTGCTAGTTCTTGTGTAACAGCAGGGTGTTCCTTTTTAACTATGACAGGAGTAGATACAAGAGTGGATCCAGGCAATGGGAGTTTTATTATCTTATAACTAGCTTGAGAATAGAGATCACCACATCCACTGCACATGTATTCATTGTGTCGATCCTTTTATACACTCTTCTCAGTTGTAGATGCTACCTGAGCTAAAATATAGATTGAGTTCCTTTTCATAAGCTTCCCTTGCCATCATTAACTCATGCTTATAAGCCTCAATCTCAGATTTCAAAAAAGCGTTTTCTTCCTGAAGGGAGGCTAAATTAATCAGACCTTCTATAGCAGTTGCAGGTTCCAGTGGATGGGAGGATCATTGTTCAGTGGTAGCTTCATCATTTGCATCCTCAACAAGTGGTTCTTATGTAACACCTGTTAGGTCAGTGACTGGTTCTTGTGTAACAGCCACATCTAGGTCGTCTATCTTTTGTTTCTCAACAAGTGGTTCTTGTGTAACACATGTTAGGTGAGTGGCTAGTTCTTGTGGAGTAGCCACATGCTGTACATCGTCTTGGGTGTCTACTTTTGATAAATTAGCAGCTGGTTCTTGTGGAGCAGCTCCGTCTTATGAAAGAAATGATGTCACAAAATCCTGAACACTTTGCATTTCGGTACCCAAGGGTGAGGAAGGTAAGGATTTAGGGCTTCATGGGGTATGGGGTTTTAGGATGATAGGTGGGGAATTTGAGGTGATGGTCTCAGTTGCTGTAGACATCCTAGTTCATCTTTGAGGTAAGGAGGTAGGAAAAATAGTTTCTCTTACGAACATTTTTCCTTAGGGTAGGGGGATTATTAGTAATAGTAGCTTCCTTAATTGGAGCCCTCATTCTTCTCTTTAGTGGGGGTGCAGCCTTTTCTTGTCTTTTCCTTTTGAGCTTAATAATGGGTGTATTATCATCTAAATTATCACTGGGGATATGGACGGTGGGAGTGGATGATTCAGCTACATTAAGGGGTCGAGTCTGTTGAGGATTTTCAGTGTCCAATTGGGGTGTTTCGGCTGTTGGTTGCTAAATTTCAGCAGCTTCTTGGAGATTTTCTGCTGCCGGTTGAGGGATTTCAGCAGCTTGTTGGGGAGGGTTGTCAAGGGGAGGGGGATTCTATAGGGAAAAGCCTCTCTGGATTAAGATCTGAACCAAGCGATGGTGCGTGAGGGAGAGGAGTGGGTGCCTTGCATTCACATAATAGTGTGACATATTCTTTAGACAACCAAGCAGATAGTATGGCATATTTAATAAACGACCATGTCTTAAATGATTCAACAACACAAAGTCATGCTGGTACACTACCTGGTAATGTCCTTCGTAGGTGAAGTAGTGCTTGAAAAACTCTGCAACCTTCAGCCATGGCCGTGGTAGTGAACGGAGTGCAACACCCCTGCCTTTAGGTTCGACCCGCGCCCCTAGTAGAAGAAAAGCTTGCTGCGTGTTTAGAATGAGGTGTTTTCGATTGAACCAACGAATGCCATTGGTTGGTAACCCTGAAACCTGTGCTATATCATCCTCTGTTACTGGAATTTGCACTCCCTAAATAGTAGAGTATCCTTCCTTCAAATTGCATGCGAATTCCAAAACTTGCTGAGAATCAAAATCCGGGAGCCTTCGGAAATAGTCCACCCATCCTGCTTGTAGAAAAATTTGATATGCTTCTTGGTAAAGCTCTAATAGAGCCATTGAGCTAGGTTCATTTCGAACATCATTTCCTCCCATAATTACTAGTTCAATAAAATGCAGAGTACAGAGCTGAGTTACCGCAGCCGAAACAGAGTAAGATGTTGCAAATGAGGTTATGACACAATAAGGCAGGGACGGGGTGACGAGACACGGCCGTGAGAAAAAACGACGATGATTGGCATATCATGGAATGATTGCAATATTTTGGTATTCCCCCCAAACTGTGGCTAAAATGATAAATTTGAATGTACAGCGATTCCAGCAATAATATTTGGATCTTCTCATTAACTATAGTTTAATATTTACACATAAACATGCATACCTTCACATTTTACCTTTGATTGTTGTGTGGAAAATATAATCTCGTCATTAATAGATCACCGATGGTCATGAAAAAGGGTTTATAAAGTATGAGGGTATTTATATGAAAGGCTTTCTATATTCACGGGAGGTGATAGTGAAGGAACACAATTATCAAGATGAATGGCTGATTCCCTCAATGAAAAATGATATGTATCAATCGTTTTTGAGAGAAAGTAATGCCTCAATATCGGGAAAAATGGGAAAATTGATGCTTATTAGGGAAAGATGGAAAATATTGGTGTTTCATCAATGGAGAAAATGGGGAAAAATTGGTGTTTCAGCAATGGGAATAATGGTGTTTCAACAATGGGAAAAATGGTGTTTCAGCAACAAAGAAAATGGGAAGATGTTGCTGAAGGGTAGTGAGAGGGAATGGATTATGATTTGAAGTGAAATGGAAATGTTTCCTAAGCCGAAGCTTGATCCTTCTTGCATTGAAATTATTCTTCTCAGCCTGCCTCCGAATCTAAGATCTGCAAAATAGTTAATTGTAACATGGAAACCCTTGACAGGGATTATTAGTTAAACTAATCTAATAAAAATATATAAATAGAAAAACTAAGTGCAATGAGGGGTAGCAGACTCCCCCAGAAAGACATAATGTGTATCTGTCATGCAAGTGGCCTTGAAATCCTCTTTAGAAATAGGTTGTTGATACAAACGGAGCCGATACCCATTCACTAACAATGCTGTTCTAGAATCATCAATTGTTAGGAGCCTGGCTGTTCCATTTGGAAAAACAGTATCTACTTCATAAGGTCCTAGCCACCTTTTTCTTAATTTTCCTTGAAAATTTTCAAAATGGGAGTCATACAATAGAGCCCAATTACCTTTTTGGAACTGCTTATGCTTAATGGTTTTATCATGCCACCTGGTTCTTTGTTGTTGTATCATAGTTGTTTGATGGATGGCATCCAACCTCTTTTCATCCAATTCCTGAAGCTACTACAACCTAGCTGTCTGTGCATCAATCAAGTCAAGGTTAACAGCTAAAGCAGTTCTTAAGGTTTTAATTTCAAATTACACAGGAAAAACAACACTTTTATCATAAACTAATTCATAAGGTGAAAAACCTGTAGTGTTCCTCCAAGTAGTTCTGTAAGCCCATAATGCTTCAGGCAACCTTTGAAACCAGTCCCTTCTATTCTCCTTTACCGTTTTTGTTAAATGGATTCTATGAATTTATTCGTACTTTCCACCTACCCGTTGGCTTGGGGGTGATAAGGTGTAGTCATTTTACGATTAATATGATTTTTCTGAAGTGTATCCTTAAAGCCATGAGAGTTGAAAGGAGGTCCTCCATCTGTGACTAGCTCTCTAGGCAATCCAAACCTAACAAAGATTTCTTCCAATAGAAAGGTTAAAATAGATTCTTCATTAGCTCTAATGAGTGCCTTATCTTCCACCCATTTAGTCATATAATATGTGCAAACCAATATATAAACTCTTTGATTGGATGGAGGGTTGATGGGTCCTATGAAATCTAGAGCCCATCTTTCAAAGCATTCACGTATTACCTGGGGGTTCAGTGGCATTTCATCTTTGTGATTAGGTTGGCCCATTCTCTGACAGTTATCACAGGCCCTGACATACTTCTTTGCATCCTTGAAAAGTGAGGGCCAATAATAACCCATTCTAAGAACCTTATGTGTTGTTCTTTTATCAGCAAAATGCCCTCCAAAAGGGCCATCATGACAAGCCTTCAATATATCATAAACCTCATCTTCTCTAATGCATCTCCGAATTTCCTGATCAAGTCCTGTGTGAAAAATGTACCCACTTATCCAGTTGTACTGAGCACTTTATTGAATGATCTTTCTTTTCTCTCTGTGTGATAGGTGTGATGGTAGCTTCCCTGCAACTAAATAATTGGCAATGTCTGCATACCAAGGTGAGTGAGAAAATACTGCAAATAAATATTCATCAGGAAAGGAATCATCTACTGGAGTATTCTCATCATTTTTTATCTGAGAAAGGAAATCAACAACTACATTTTCTTTACCTGATCGATCTACAATTGTAATATCAAATTCTTGTAGTAATAATAACCATCTAGTATCTCGAGCATTTGTGACCGATTTATTCATTAAATACTTAATGGATGAGTGATCAGTATGAACAAAAGTAGGGTAACCATTAATATAATGTCGAAACTTGTTAATAGCATAAATGACTGCTAAAAATTATTTTTTCGGTAAATGTGTAATTAAGTTCAGCAGGGGTCATATTTTTACTAATGAAATCGATAGCATAAGGAAGGTTGTTTTCTTCTTGACCCAAGGCAGCTCCAATTGCAGTATCTGAAGCATCAGAGGATATATGAAAGGGCAATGCCCAGTCAGGTCCTCTTAAAATAGGAGCTATAGACAACTAATGCTTAAGTTCATTAAATGCTTTTTGGCAATCATCAGTCCACTTGAATTCAACATTTTTCATAAGTAACACAAACAAAGGATAAGCTATTTTAGAAAAATCCTTGTTAAATCTTCTATAATATCCAGCATGTCCTAAAAAATTTCTTACATCAGTTTGTGTTTTGGGGATAGGAAGAGTCTGAATTACCTACACTTTAGTTGGATCAACTTGAATTCCTAGGAATGAGATGAAGTGTCCCAATACAATTCCTTGATTCATCATCATATGACATTTTTCAGTACTTAAGGCAAGATGGGCTTCTATACATCATTTAAGTACTTTCTCAAGGTTTTGTAATGCATCTTCAAAAGTCACACCATAAGGAGTAAAGTCATCCATAAATATCTCCAAAGAGTCATTAAGCATATCAGAGAAAATTCCTATCACTACTCTTTGAAATGTTGTTGGAGCATTACATAGCCGAAATGGAGAACTCTATAGGAAAAAGTTCCCCATGGACTATTAAAAGTGGTCTTGTCTTGGTCTTGGGGTGTAATTTTGATCTGGTTATATCCACTAAAACCACTAAAAAGGAAAAGAATCTCTTTCATGACAAACTGTCTAGCACCTGATCAATAAATGGTAAAGGGAAATGATCTTTTTGAGTGGCTTTATTTAGAGCTCCATAATCCACACACACTGTCCATTTCCCATTTTTCTTAGGTACTATCACTAATGGAGAAACCCATTCATTGTCAGATATAGGGTATATAAACCCTACATTAAGCAATTTTTGAAGTTATTCTTTAACAATTTCCCTTAAATTGGAATTCATTCGTCGCTGGGGTTGACAGACTAGGCGAGACCCCTCTTTGATATAAATACAATGAGTACATAATTCAGGAGAGATTCCCTTCATATCTATGTAGTCCTATGTGAATGCTTCCTTATTTTCACGAAGTAACTTCATTAACTGTTGTGTTTAAGCATATGTTAAGTTAGGGTTTATATTCAATGGGTTGCTAGGCTCAATTTCTACTATTATGCTCTTGGAGGAGATATCAGTTGATGTTTGAGATAAATTTTCAGATTTAAGGTTTTGTTGTGATTCAGGTTCCAAAATTGCAGTCAATTGATCACACATTTCAGAGTTAACCGAAGAAGGTTCGGAAATAAAATTACTAATTAGTTCATCTCGGTTGTATCTTTAAAAGTTAAGGCTTGTCCAATAGTCAAAATGGGTTGGGTATCATCATCCTCATAGTCTAACCATACAGAGTTATAATTGTTAATCATAGGTGTAGCATGAGGGTAAAGAGTGAGCTGCTTAGTTTAACATCCATTAGAAATTGTCATTGAACCTGATCTACAGCTGATGAAGGCATCTGCTGTAGCTAGCCAAGGTCTCCCCAAAATCAATGGATGTCCCCCCAACTTTGCTTTAGTCTGTAATACAACAAAATCAGCTTGGTAGTTCCAAGATTCGACTGAAATTATCAGGTCTTCAATAACCCCTTCTGGTTTGATTGTGGAACGGTTAGCTAGTTCTAGAATGGTTGGGGTCTCTCTAATTACATTCTTCAACTGTAATAATTGTGCAGTTTCAAGGGTCATAATGTTTATAGCAGCACCTAAATCTACCAGAACTCTGGAAAAAATTTTTTTTTCCAACCTGTACTGTAACTGTAGGATGACCAGGGTCACCATATTTCACAGGAGGGGTTTTTTCTGTCATTAAAGTAGCTAGATCACCCATCACATGAACTGAAAGGGGGATCTCTAGCTTTTCTTCCAGGTTTCTTAATGCAAATGTCTCTAACAGTTCTAGCATAAATTGGTACATCTCTAAGTGCTTACAAGCGAGGAATTTTAACATATAGATTCTGCAATTCCCCTAGAAGGTTAAAAGCAGGTGGCTCAGGTGTCTTAGTGAGAGCCAAACGTTCAGGGAATGGTGGCTCTGCTATTTTAGTAGTTTTATTAGAGGGTGACTCAACTATTTCAACATTCTTATTGGATGACTTATCTTTTTCTTTCTCCTCTTTATCAGAGTCAGAAGAAGTAATATCATCAATAATAGGTTCAACTACTCTCCGAGACCGCAAATGAATGTCATTACATTGCATAGGGAAAATAGGCTAGTTCTGAATATCAATGACCTGCACAGCTTTATTATTATTAGGGTTGGGGTTCGGTTGTACAGGCAGCTGGGGTCAAATTTTCTGGTTATTCGGTGGAGCATTTGATGGTAGAGAGAGAGATTGCTGATATTGAGGGAATTGGATTGGAAATGGGATTTGCTAAGCTGTCCAAATTGGGTGCACTGATTAAAATAAGATTGTTGTAGAGACCAGGGATTCCACATTGTAGGATCCATAAAGGGAGGGTTTGGTTGCTGCATGGGTGGGAAGTTCATTTGGTTGAAGGGTGGGTATTGCATTTCATTTAAGGGCGAGTAATTTGCTTGAAAAGAAGGATAATTATTCCAACGATTAAATGGCATATTAGAATTTGTACCTTGTCCTCGTGGTTGCCATTGCCTCCTCTGTGTCAGCAAGTAAACTGCTTCAGCTTCTTCTTCAGTTGGTTGCAGTGCTGCTTTTATTCCTGGTAAAGAAGGGCATTGTTGAGTTTCATGGTCCTTCTCGCAAATAGTTCACATTGGTACCTTGTCTAGTGGGCATTCCCTTAGTGGGTGTTTTCCTCTGCATTTAGAGCAGAAAATGGCCAAAGCAGCTTCTACCTCTGCCTGCTTCTTTTTAGCCTGCAAGGTATCAATTTGTGAAGCAAAAGAGCTTAACCTTTCAGTTTTAAATTCTTCAAGTAAATTACCTATTTCAGCCCTTGTTGCTCCTCCACTAGCTGATTTTTGGACTGCTGAGTATGTACTATCCCTGCTTTTTGGTCTGTTTACTGCTCCTCTTGAACATCTCTTACAGAGGATGACAATTTCATCATATGATTCCTTAGATATATCCCCTTTACCAAGCATATTCAACATGTCTAAATAGTCATCCCGTACCCCTTTCAACAGTATTGACTTAAGAATATCCTTACTCATATTAGGGTGATCAGATCTCTACAAATTGTATTGTAACCTCTCCACGAAATCCTCCAGATTTTCATCCTCCTTTTGAACCATCTTAAATAATTCCTCCTTCCTCTCTCTTGTCCGGCAATGGTCTTGGTGTTTGTCTAGAAACTTCTCCTTCATCTGCTCCCATGTTGTGATCACATGTCCTCCCAGGCTCATGAACCACCTCAGTGCATTTCCTTTTAATGTTGCTGGAAGTAACTTTAACTTTTGAGGATTAGTAACATAATCATAACTTCTACACAATATATCAAACTCAAACCGAAATTATCAGGGTCTTCAGATGATAAACCATGGAAATTAGGTAGGGCTGAGAGTGGGATGTTCTTCATAGGAGTTGCCCCTCTCAGAAGATCCTCAATAGGGAATTCCAAGGTGGAAAGGGAATTCTCTCCTCTTCCTTCTCTTCGTCCCCCACCAAAGAGTCCTTCATTGTTTCCGTCCATTGGTTATTCCCCTATTTCACTTTCCTGGTCTTCAGCGCTTTCTGTTGGGATCTCAATGTTCTGAACTGGTTCCTCAACTTCAATATCTTCTATTGGTTCTTCAATGTCTTCCACTGACTCCTCAGTTTCTACTGTCTCTTCGGCCCTTTCAGGTCCCAATACTTCCTCCGTTTCGTAGTCCATTTGGAGAGAGCGCTGAGTCTGTGGCCTCTGAGAGCTTATCCTCTGAGATGTTTCAGCTTTTAAAATAATGTCGTCAATGAAAGTTTTCCTTCCTCCTCTGCCTTTGCCCGTGCCTCCTGTAGGATTAGTTTTCCTGCATCCTCTCATGCATCCTGTACATCTAAAAGAAAATAATTAATGCTCTTAAAATCTACGGTCGCCTTCCCCGGAAATGGTGCCAAAATGTTGGTCACTTTAATTGCTTATTAATTAAACAGTCGAGTGCCACATAAATTGTCAACCTAGGGAAGTCTGATTATTTCAAAGGCAACTATGTACTATATGTACTCAATCTTAAAAGCACTAAAAGTTGTAGTACAAACAAATCACACCTTGTTTAAAGCTCCACTCTGTGTTACAACGATTATACTCTATTGCAGATATCTAACAAGAGATGAATAATTGAACAGAAGGAATAAATCTGCAAAGGAAAACAATGGCTATGCTGTAATAGAGGATCAGGACCCTATCCCCAGAGTGGGAACTTTCAGCACCTGCCTCTATTTATCTAGTTCGCCAATTCACTCTGTAAACCTAATCACCGATGAGACACTCATGAAATAAAATCAATCAATTAAGAAAGAAACAGAGTTTCAGTAAAGGTGAAAGATAGAAACAGAGTTTCAGCAAAGGTGAAACAACATCCAGAAACAGTACTTGTTAACAAGGTATGAACAGAAATCACACTTAACACATTGTAGAAAGATAATGGGTGAATCTTGTGATGAAGGTGGGCCCTCTCCTTCTCACAAGATTCCCCAGGAAACAAGAACTAAAATGAGATGTTCAGAACAAAACTTTATTCATTCATCAATATACCATATTACAGAAAAGATTCAGTCTCATTCCTTCAGCTAAAACCTCTTGTTACAGTCTGTTCCTCCCCCTTCTAATGTAGATGTCTCCTCTTTATAAAGAGGAGACATATATTACAAAATATTTACATTATAGATTCTATTTCAACCCATTATACAAAAATAGGGAAATCAGTTTCCCATCAACAGAATGTTGTTAGAGTAATATTGTCTTTATATTATGAACATTACATCCATTGTAACAGCTTCCTCGGTGATCGACCGGGTTCCTCTGTTGCTATCAAATTTAGTACGCGAATCTCAACTGTTTCAACTTCGAGATTTGCGTGTTGTTCCTGCTGTTTCAGCAACTGCAAAAGATAGTCCAGCCAACTTCAGGCAGTTTCAGCAATGCAAGCTGCACATCATTCTTTAATTGTTCAACAACCAATCAACTTTAAAGATTAGTTATGAAGACAACATGATTATATGTTAAATAATTAAACATATAGTGATGAGAAGATTCACTGCATACCTTTGGAATAATTGAGTCAAAACACTAACAAGGACTTTCAAATATGGGTTGAAAAGGGTGATATTATAACAAAATGTATATTCAGAAAGAGACAATATGAGGTCCTAACACCCATAATTTTATTCATTATAAGATAACCAAGGAATTGAATTGATTCCTATATCTAGGACCAGAGTGTCAAGTGATAGTTGCAAGTGGAGGAACCATAAATTACTCTAGAAAGTGCCATAATATCATTCTATCCATGGGAGAATATGTATTGAATTGCCCAATGCTTTCCATTCCAATGGGTGGTGTTGATGTTGTACTAGGAGTCCAATGGCTACAATCCTTGGGTATAATAGCTTTTAATTTTCAAGAACTTTGCATGAAATTTTGTGCATAAGGAAAGGAAGTTGAATTAAGGGGTATTGCAGGGAAACTAGGAAATATAATCAACACTAACAGCATGACAAAGCTTCTAAAGAAGGAACAATGAGGCGTAATTGCACAATTGTGTTTGCTAGAGGTTCCCACATCGAAATCATATATTTCTCTAGATCTCCAAAAATTTTTGGACAATCATTACAAGGTATTTGAGACTCCCAAAGGCCTCTCACCTATTCGTGATCATGATCATGCTATTCATTTGATTCCAAGAAGTGTTCCTCCAAACATCAGGCCGTACAGATATCCCTATGCCCAAAAGAGTGAAATTGAATGTATGGTTACAGAAATGCTAGAGGCTAGTATAATTCAACCTAGTAAAAGTTCTTTCTTTGCTCCAGTAGTATTGGTGGACAAGAAGGATGGATCATGGTCCATGTGTCCGCATTATAGGGAGCTCAACAAGCTCACTATTAAAGATAAATTTCCCATTCTTGTCATTGATGAATTATTGGATGAATTGCATGGATCAATTTAATTCACCAAGTTGGATCTTCATTCAAGATATCATCAACTTTGAATGAAGACTGGAGACATTTTGAAAACAACATTTAGAACTCATGAGGGTCATTATGAATTTTTGGTCATGCCTTTTGACCTTACCAATGCACCTTCTACATTTCAAGGTTTGATGAATT
>APFE031152491.1:38262-117027 GCA_000404065.3 Pinus taeda
AAATTATAGCCATTAAGGAATGGAAAATCCCCACATCCATAAAGCATCTGCAAGGATTTCTTGGGTTGACAGGGTATTATCGCAAGTTTGTTAAGAATTATGGGAGAATAGTACCACCTCTAACAACATTATTGAAGAAAGATGCATTTTCATGGACTCCACAAGCAGAAAAGGCCTTCAAACATCTTAAAGAGGCAATGTGCCAAGCACCGGTCTTAACTACGCTGGACTTCCCAAAAACCTTTATTGTGGAATGTGATGCTTTAGGAAATGGAATTGGTGTTGTTTTAATGCAAGATGAAAGACCCATTGCTTTCAAAAGTTGTCCAATCAAAGGAAAGTATTTACACAAAGCTATTTATGAAAACGAAATGTTGGAAATACTACATGCACTTAAGAAATGGTGACCCTACCTAATGGGAAGACACTTCAAGGTAAAAATGGATCATGGTAGCCTTAAATAATTTTTAGAACAAAGATTATCCTCTGAAGAGCAACAAAAATGGGTCACAAAGATGTTGGCTTATGACTTTGAAATAATTTGCAAAAAAGGGAAGAAAAATGTTGTGGTAGATGCACTCTCAAGAAAGGATGAGGACGTGGAAGCATTGTTGTGCACCATTTCTATTATCCAACCAGATTGGATAAACGAAGCAAGGGATGAATGGAAGACTGATGAAGAAGTGTGGGAACTCATTCAAAAGTTACAACAAGATCCCAGTACATCTGATACATTTAGTTGGAAAAATGATTCGTTATGGTACAAATATCACTTATACCGATGTAAGAATTCCCAAATCAAACAAAATATTCTTATGGAATTGCACACTTCTCCCTTAGGAGGGCACTCAGGATTTTTAAAAACTTACCACAGGGTTAAGAAGGAATTTTTTTGGCATGGCCTTAAATTGGATATTCAAAAGTTTGTGGCGGAATGTTTGGTTTTCCAATAAAATAAAGTTGAAACAATTAAGGCCCCAGGTATATTACAACCTTTATCCATTCCAAACCAATGTTGGGAGGAGGTTTCAATGGATTTTATCACAGGTTTACCCAAGTCCGAAGGAAAGAGTGTCATAATGGTGGTAGTTGACAAACTTACCAAGTATGCACACTTTTGTGCATTATCACATCCATTTAAAGACAATACAGTTTCTACTGCATTTATGGAAACTATTCAAAAGCTACATGGAAACCTAAAGTTTATTGTAAGCGACAAAGATCCTATTTTCACTGGAAATTTTTGGACATAATTATTTTCTTGTCTCAGTACTCAGTTAGCTCATAGCTCATCTTATCATCCTCAATATGATGGGAAAACTAAGATAGTAAACAAATGTTTGGAAGGATATCTTCATTGCTTTGTATCTGATAAACAGACAAAATGGATCAAATGGTTGCCTCTGGCTGAATGGTGGTATAACACTTCCTTCCATACTGCAGCAAAAATGACCCCATTTATGGCACTTTATGGACATCATCCACCATCCATCACATCATATTTAAGAGAAAATTCTAAGGTTCAAGCAGTGGAACATCACATTGAGCATCAACAACAAGTTCTCCAACTCTTAAAGGATAACCTCAAGTTGGCGCAGAATAGAATGAAACAACAAGCAAATCAACATCGTAGTGAAAGCAGTTTTGATGTAGGTGACTAGGTATTCCTACAGCTACAACCATATAAACAAATGTCCCTCAAGAAAGATAGCAAGGATAATAAATTATCACCAAAGTATTATGGTCCATACAAGGTGTTGCAAAAGATTGGTACTATGGCATACAAATTGGAGCTTCTTGCAACTTCCCGAGTGCACCCAGTTTTCCATGTTTCATGTTTAAAGAAGGTTATAGGTGACAAGATCCTAGTTCAAACAATATTTCCCGAACTTGATGAGGAAGGAAAATCATATTGGAACCGAAAGAAGTCAAAGAAACAAGAACTGAACAACTACGAAATCGATCAATTTCAGAGTATCTCATCAAGTGGAAGAACTTATCCATTGAAGATTCCACATGGGAGGATGAGAATTTTATACAGAAGCATCCCGAACTACTCAAGCATTGAGGACAATGCTTTTCAGAAGGAGAGGCGCATGTTAGGTCCCTATAATATTAGTGATTCCCCCATTACTATTGTCATTGTAGCCCTTATTGTTATTATTGCTCCCCTATTGTCCCCATATTGTTATTAGTGTGCCCCATAGAGACCCACTATTGTTATTGTTGTGCCCTTATGTTATTACTGTTATGTTGGCTTGATTATATTGTGACCCCTTAAACTCCTATACATAGAAGGGAGGTTTAGTCATTTGTATTATCCAAGAATTGTTCATTTTTGTAATGTAAGGGAGGTTTCCCCCTCGAAGAGGCTAAATTATAAGGTGTTGATCTATCCTTTCTATCTTTTCGTGAGCTAGTTTCATAACAAGAAGTCAGGAGAAGTCTGGCGGAACCAACGAAGCCCAGGACGAAGATCCTTCACTATTAGCTATCTTTCTGAAGACTTGTATGAAGTTGTTACGAGATAGAAATGTGGTAGAATGGATTCAAGAGTTAATTGATAACTATACAAGTAAGATCAAGCCTCCTCCAGCACAACACACTGTACACAAAGTTGGAAAAAGAAAGAAATGATTAGGTCATGAAATGAGACTAATAATGTAGATTGGAGAATATGAATTGGAGTGGGTAATTCTCAATCTAGGATCTGATGCAAATGTGATACCAAACAAACTTAGGAAAAAATGGAGAGACCTACACTGCAGTGGTCTCCTATCCAGCTTCACATGGCCAATCAACAAACAATCATTCCTATGGTTGCCTATATGGGGTAATGGTGGAAATTGAAGGAGCGAGCGCTTTGGTCGATTTTGAAGTGATCGAGATAGTGGACAATAGGAATCCTTACTTGCACTATTGGGAATTTATTGGGCCTTTGATATGGATGTGATCATTAATCTTAAGAATCGCAAAATGGAATTTGAGAGGAAAGAGCTCTGAGTAATTGTTCCCTTGGATCCAACTTAAGGTGCACAACACACAGAACTAGTTCACGATTATGAAGAAGAGGATGATCTGGATCAGATATATAAGATCATTGTGCATGATGAGGAATAGATCAATCCTAGAATAGATGTACGAATTACATGGGGTAGAGACAGCTCCTGCACCTTAGATTTTGACGAAGAGCATGAGCATTGGCATCACATATTACATTAGTCTCCTCGTTGCACTGCAACATGTTCACCAAATCACTTTGCTGCTTTTCCATGGAGGTGCGAAATATACCTTATTATGATAGTTTAGATGATGTTAATTTGTTTTTGGATAAGTTTGAAAGGGAGGTGCTTCAAGAACATTAGTTCAAGGCACTAGATCTAGTGCTACACACTACGTCTGTCCATTGGTGGGGCATGCATAAGGACATCTTCACAAATGGGAAATAACAGAAGCGAATGATGAAGACGACGTTCAGGTACGCAAATACCCGTATGATGGAAAAATTCATGGGAAAAGACTATCCGCACAAGCATTCGGCATGGTGGACTAAAGCATGGGGAGAGAGTCCTTAGCCTGAATGTGTGCACATCTTTTGTCACACTTTGGATACCATTCCAATGAACTGGTACTTGGAAGAAAAGCTACACCATGGACCATCCAAGTGGGATATCCTCAAGGAAAGTTTCCTGTTAACCTTCAGTTTTGAGGATGTATTTGAATTTATTGATGAATCACTCCAAGAAATTAAGGTTGCGATCTTTAGAATGCCTAAGGAACCGGTAGAATGGGTTTAACCAAATTGGAATACACAGTTTTCCCATGCGCTGGAATGCTATATTATAACCGCAAAAGAAGAAGAAGATGAACCTAATAATATCAATACTTTGGAGTCTGAGGGACAACGTGAAGTTGAAGGACCCAAAGCAGCAATCCCTGACATAGTAGAACCTTTGAAGACTAGACAGGTAAACATTGGATCAAACATGAAGCACGAATTTGCTAAAATATGTGACTATTGGGATGAAGATACAGTTGATAAGGTCATGAAACTATTGCGTGAATACCAAGACTAGCTTCCCACCAAGTTATTAGATGTGAAAGGGATAGCAGGCAACTTGGGTGTGATGAAGATTACTTTGAAGCCAGATTCGAAGCCTGTAAAACAACAACCCTACTATTTGAATCCCAAATATAAGGAAAAGATGCACAAAGAGTTGTAAAAGATTCTTGACGCTGGGATCATTGAGCCACTAGAGGAATCAAACTCGGTAACTCCTATGGTAGTTCAAGAGAAAAAGCAACAGGATGAAATCCAGATATGCATAGATTTAAGGAAGCTCAATCATGCATGCGTTCATGACCCATTTCCAATACCATTCATAGATGAAGTCTTGGAGAATGTTGGAGGGAAAGAAGCCTATTCATTCACTGATGGGTTCTCGGGGTACCATCAAATCAATATCGCATCGGAGGACCGCAGCAAGACCACCTTCACGACAGAATGGATATGTTTTCAATATATGATAATGCCATTTTGGATTGAAGAATATCCCTGCAATCTTCTCACGGGTAGTAATTGTAGCTTTTAAGGAATTCATCCACAATTTATTAGAAGTGTACTTTGATGATTGGATTGTATTTGTGTTGGTAAAGTGCCATGTAGCAAGTCTGCACCTTATGTTGGACACTTGTCATAGACATCAAATTGCCCTAAATTTGAAAAAATGCATCTTTTGTGTTCCTTGTGGAATATTGCTAGGTCATGTGTTTGGCAAGCAGGGATTGATGGTAGATCCTACAAAGATAGAAGTTGTTGTCAATTTGGAGGCCCCGAAGAACATAAAAAAATTGTGCATGACATTAGGCCACACAAGGTATTATAGAAAATTTATTAAGGCATATACACAAATCACTATGCCAATGGAGAAACTATTGAAGAAAGACACGTCATTCTACTGGGATGAAGACTATCAGAACAATTTAGATATTTTGAAGAACAAAATGGTCACTGTGCCCATTCTGGTATTCCCTGATTGGAAAAAGGAGTTTCATGTGAATGTCGATGCTTATTGTATTGCGATAGGTGTGGTGTTGACCCAACCAGGTGAAGGTGATACTGATCATCCTATAGTGTTTGCGAGTAGGAATTTTTCTAAGGTGAAGAAGAACTACTCAACTACAGAGCACGAGGGACTCACTATGGTGTATGTGCTACAAAATTTTGGCACTATTTGTTAGGCACACACTTCAAGATGTATATATATCACTCTACTCTAAAATACCTGGTCAATAAGCCTGTGTTGGGGGGGAAGATTTGCAAATGGTTGTTTCTCTTTCAAGAGTATGATTTTGAGGTCATTGTGAATCTGTGACAATTGAATGTTGGTCCTAATCATCTGTCCCAGATTGAGATTGGTGATGAGCCTACTAGTTTCGAAGAAGGTTTTCCTGATGTGTAGATCATTGCAATTCGTGTCGCAGATGATCACTTTGCTAACATAAGAGTGATTTAGGAGTGAGGGGATGGGAGATGACCTTATGAGATATTTTGAGAGACTAGAAAATGAAGGGAAGGATATGAATTATGAAAGTGAGCGAGAGGGGTTTGGGCCCTTTTTGAAATATAACTTATGGGATAAAGGATGAGGGGGTATAGATGTTATGGAGTGATTTATGGAAGGGGTTTAGGTTTTAGTGATAAGTGATGGGAAAAATAAAGGGGATTAGGGTTTTTAGAATTTCATGGAGGGAGAAACAAGGGTTTCATATTTGGCATGGTAAATTCCTTCAAACCCTGCAATTGCAACTTTAATGATGAGGTAGAGGGAGTGCACTTACTTGTTTGAGAGATGAGAGGGTTGTTTGGAAGTTTTATGAAGTTTGGAGGCTTTCTGGTCTTTCTGCTCAATGCACAGTGCCAACCACAGATGCGCATCACCACCTCTCAACGCATAATGCAATGTAAATTTGCACCACGGAAACCTCCAAATGCACAGTGTTGAGCTCAGATGTGTAGCGCCAACCTCTCAATGCGTAGCACCAACTCTCTTGCCTAAAACGTGCAGTGCCAGACTACAAAAGTGTAGCGCCACTTCACCACTCCTCCAAACGCATAGAGCCAACCTCCAGAGGCATAGCGCCACTTCTCCTTGGCCCAAAACTCACTCAACCTCTCCTTTTTCCTTCACTTTTTGACTCCTTCTTTGCCAAATGAGAATGATGAACATGAAAATGAAACGTGAGACCTTATATAGGAGTAGATTTTGATTTTTCACTTGAAAAACCCACTTTCTAATATTCCTTGACCTTTTTCAAGTCTCTATTTTTAATGCCCTTCATTCTTTGTTTCTTTGCAGGTGGATGATGCTTAACTTGAACTAATTTTTTGCAGTGTTTCTTTGTCTTGTAGCAAGGAGGGATGTATTGGTGCAACCAGGATCATTTATCACATAAAGTTACTTAAAATTACATAATAAATACAAATTAACTCAAGGTACTCTGTTTTCAACTCAAAAACATGTTTTTGAGGTTAAAATTACATTAGTTTAAAAGATAATTATATAGTGACTATGACTTACTAACCATCATACTTGACTTATTTATCATCCTCATACCCTTGTTTCCCTTTATTTACACTTTCAAATCATGCTCTTGACCTTGGAAATGAAACCCTAAGACCTAATGAAACATGCCCTATGACCTAATGAAAGCATGATTGCAAATTGACCATAAAACCGTAACTGAAGACAACCTGAAGAAGGGTCAACAAGTATACTCTATGAGGGAGAAATTAGATTTTCAAAAGAGAAGACAACCATCGGTGGATTAGTTTGACATGACCTAATGAAATGATGTAAGACTTTTCCGTATGAGACCCCTAAAATGAAAACGCAAAGAGAAAAGTTGATCCCTTATTGAAGTATGTAGATACTTACACTATCATAGTGTTCAGAAGAAATAAGAAGACTTAATGAGCATATATGTCATGAATTCATTAAGCTAGAAAGCAAATAACATATAGTGATAATTCCATCAAAATAGAGCTTTAAGGAAAGAATTATGCTTATAAACTTAGGAAAAATCACTGAAGAAACTAATGAATAGAAAGAAGAGATGAATATCTATCACATGAAACTATAACAAAGAAGAAACAAGATCACAAATTCACTACACATGAATTCCGAGATAATAGCTGCAACTGTTCTTTGATTTCCTACAAATGTTGAAGCACAAGTTACAAGATCTCTCTTCTCAAATGTCCAAACCTTCTCTTTGACTGAGAAAATGATACATACATAATAAGATAAATATTTTCCTAGATTCAGGGGCTAAATCCATGAGTGGTTGAACAATTTCTAGGAATATCTCAACCAACAAGTGAGAGTGAGAAGGTTCAAAACAAACTCTTCTCTTAGACTTTGATTTGAGTTTCTCTTCATTAATGAGGCCTAATTTATCATAAAAACAACCTATTATGCTAATTTATTCATGATTGCATCATCAAAACATTGAATTAATTAAATTACATCACAAATTTTACCTTTACACAAATTGAACGAGAAAATCTTAGAAATTACACAGTGAAATTTTTAATTAAAATCTTAGCAAATTACAGAAGCACAACGCCACGTTTGAGGAAATTTTTAGGTGCCTTCATGAAGTCAAAATTGAAATATGAAAGAATGGTAAGCTATCCTTGTCTGTCTAGTTTTCAGAAAATCTTGAATTTCCAAAAATTATCCATGGGAAGGCCTCCAAAAACGCATTCTCCCAAGGTGTCTCCAGAAGTGCAGCACCTGTAAAAAAGAGGGGAAGAATGTTGATTTTTGACCCCTTTTTCTCATTTTTCTCAAAATTTGAACCCTGTTGAAAGAATATGAGGAAATCGGTTTAGAGAGGAGGCCATCATATTTCCAAAAATTAAAACCATTTTTCATTTAGCACTCTAAGGAAAAATCACAGCAGCAAGGCGTCGTGTTTCTAAAACTAGTGCATTTTCCTGAATTTGCACCAAATTTCACCAAAAACAAAAAATGCTCAAAAAACTCCCAAAATTAGTCTAGAAGTGCCAAATGAGGTGTACTATGCTATTATGTATTCCTTAGCAAGCATCTACAAGTTTTACTTGTCATTTTTACTTTTTAGGGTTTTCTTTGAGTTTGGTCTTCAACTTCTTTATTCTAATCTTGGCAACCTGATTCCTTGTGTAATAATGGATGGACATCCTCCTTTGTAGCTTGTTATCCCAGTTAACCTTTTAAAGGAGTTTCTCAAGGTGTTAATTGATCTTGTCAAGCCAAAACTCTCTACCTCCATTTATTTCCATGGCAATCCTCTCCTCAAAGGTCAATTCTTCCATTGGTGTCTTTTGTTCTCTTCTAGGTCTAGGTTCATGCTTTTGAAGCAATACTCCCTATGATTTGGTATCCCAATGGCAAAAGCGATGGAATCAAACATGACTATGAAATCAATCCCTTCAATTGTGGCATTTTCTCCTTTCATATTGGTGGCAATCAAATGAGTAAGTTGCTCATGAAAACTTACCTCTCCCACTCTTTGACAAAACCCTAGGAAATTGACATCTTCAAAGCATTGTCTTATGAATGGTAAAGAATTGATCTCATTGAAATTTGTGGGATCATACCTCATAATATTCCCCCCTTTATGATGTTTTATTTTATCTGATTGTGAAGAGTCTCCTTCCATTTCTGAAACCCTAGCATAGGAAAAGAGAAAAAATAGTGAAAAGTGTTTGAAGTGGTGAAATGAGGGAGTTAGGGAATGGATATGGGAGTAGGGAAATTTTGGGATATGGAAAATCGTTTTATGAATCCTTAGGAAGTTAAATGAAGGGAAATGAATGAGGGATATGAGCTAGGAAATTTAAGCACAGTCATAGCTAGGGGAACTGCCCAATTTGATAGATTAGGACTAGGGTTTGTAGGGAGGTGAAGTGGAATGAAGGGAAATGGTTTGTTGGTGAATTGGGATGATGAGTTTCATGCAAATGGAGGTATAGCGATAGTTATTTTAGGGTTTTAAAGCTCCAACTAATCATTTGCAAGTTGAAAACATGAAACTCATAGAAAACCCTAGAGGACTAAACTCACAATCATTTTGTTTGTTTTGCCAAAGGAAGAGGGGATGCAAAGGAGTGTACTTGCCCATTATGAAGCTTAGAGGATAAAAAACTGCATTTAGAGGATTAAACTCAAATTTGGGTGATGTTTTGCAATTCTGGGAGACTCTGTCCCATGCGCAACGTAGTTCACCCATCCGTAGCACCACCTCTAGAAACGCAACACGTTGTCTATAAGCACAACTCTCTATCTTACAACCCACTTTTGGAGGTCTTAAATGGCTCCAAATTGAGAAATTGATAGCTAGTTGGAAAGATATTGAGGTTTGATACAATATGGACTCCTCAAGAATGTGATTTGGATACTCCAGGTGGGAGAAAATTTGATTTTCCCAAGGTCGCTCCAAAAACGCACGGTGTCTCCAACAAAAGTGCATCCCCAACTTGTAGAACACTTTTGACTACCTTCCTGGGGAAGTTTTGAGCTGAAAGTGGTATAGTTGGAAATATTATGATGTCTGCTACACAATAGAATCCTTAAGCACTACCAACACGTGCTCCAAATCCATGAAAAACTGTCTTGAAGTCAAGCTTTCCAGAAGTGTAACAACTCTCCCGTTGCAAGTGTAGTTTGGGCATTTCTCTCAAATGATAATACCTATACATAAAATGAAGAGGGTTTTTGTTCCTTTGACTATAGTTGACAAAAAATTCTTTCACTTTTGTAAAATTCTTCTCCATTTGGTTAGAAACATATTTTGAAGCAAAAAATTCCCTATGAGAAATGATGAGACGAGGTAATGTACTGCAACATTGTCTTAGTTGATTTGAAACATTACTGTTACCTTTATTTTTCTTTCCCTAAGCTGCTAACTCCCTTTACCCATTGAATCACATGATGGAAATGTTTTTGTTTTGACACATGGTTACATGATGAAAGTTGGAGTGGCCTAGCTTTTGATTTTTATGCCTGCTTAAGAAAATCACGAATAGAATTCAAATAAGTAGCCATTTGTTGGATTGGTTACATTAGAGGGATCATTACACATGATTCTATATACATCTTCAGTAGGTTGACAATTATCATCAAAGGTTTGAAGCCTGAGGATAATCCCATAAAGCTTCTATGATTAGCTGTTGTTTTCTTTTTGTTAAAAAAGTTGTAATGTCAGTTTTTCAGTTAGTATGGTTTTTATAGTTAATTCAGTTAGTTAGTCAGTCAATTTTTAGTTTGAGTTTAGTCTTTTCATTTTGAATCCATGCCCAATGAACAAGGCTACCTAGTCTATGTTGTTCTTGACACCTCCAAGGAGCCACCATCCCTAGCTAGAGCCAGTGTTAGTGTCAGTCAGTTCAGCCTGTCACCAGTGATCAAATATGAACTTACAAGGTGTTGTTAGGGTGTCAAGTCAATTTTTTTTCATTTCAGTGAATCTTCAAATAAAAATTTGGTCACTGGCTATTGTGTCTAGGTCATTGCTGCTCCCTTCACTTACTCATGGTCTACACCACTTATCATGGTCATTGTCTTCTTCTAGGTATCATATCTTCATTTAAATGTCTTGGGTCATGAAACAATTAAATTCCTCATTTCAGGTCATGGTCTAGGGTTTCACTCCATGTTTCATCATGATACCATATGTCAAAACAAAAACATTTCCATCACATGATTTAGTGGGTAAAGGGAGTTATAAACTTAGGGGAATAAAAATAAAGGTAAAAGTAATGTTTTATTTCAAATAAGACAATGCTACAGTATGCTACATTGTCTCATCATTTCTCACAGGGACATTTTTTCTTTAAAATATGTTTCTGACCAAATTGAGAAGAATTTTACAAAAGTGAAAAATGTTTTCTTAAATTATATTCCAAGGAAGAAAAACCTCCTTACATTTATGCAAATGTATTATGATTTGAGAGAAATTCCCAGACTACACTTGCAACAAGAGAGTTGTTACACTTCTGGACAGCTTGACTTCAAGACAGTCTTTTAGGGATTTGGAGAAAATTTTGGTAGTGGTTAAAGACTCTATTGTGTAGAAGACATCATAAAATTTCCAATAATGCCACTTTCAGCTCAAAAATCCTCTAGGAAGGTAGTCAAAAGTGCTCTGTAAGATGGCGCTATGATTTTCTCAGAGACACCTTGCGTTTTTGGAGTGACCTTGGGAAAATCAAATTTGTCTCCCTATTGGATTATCCAAATTACACTCCCAAAGAATACTTATTGTAGCCGAATTCAAGAGATTTCCAATGAACTATCAAGTTATTAATTTTGAGTATTTTAAGGCCTCCAAAAGTGGATTGGAATATAGGGCACTACACTTACAGACAAGGCGGGACGTTTCTGGAGGTGCCGCTGCGCACAGGGGAACTGCACTACCAACGGGATAGAGTCTCCCAAAATTGCAAAAAATCACTCAAATTCAAGTTTTCAACCCTATAAATCTATTTTTTTATCCTCTAAGCTTCATAATAGGTAAGTACACTCCTTTGCATCCCCTCTTCCTTTGGCAAAACAAGCAAATGATTGTGAGTTTAGACCTTTAGGGTTTTCTGAGTTTCATGTTTTGAGCTTGAAAATAATCAGTTGGAGATTTGAAACCCTAAAATAACTATCCCTATACCTCTATTTTCATGAAATTCATCATGCCCATTCAACAACAAACCATTTCCCTTCATTTCACTTCACCTCCCTACAAACCCTAGCCCTAACCTATCAAATTGGGTAGTTTCCCTAGCGAGGACTGTGTTTAAATGTCCTAGCTCATATCCCTCATTCATTTCCATTTATTTAACTTCCTAAGGATTCCTAAAACCCCTGTACATATCCCAAAATTTTCCTACTCCCATATCCCTTCCCTAACTCCCTCATTTCACCACTTCAAACACTTTTCACTATTTTTTCCCCTTTCCTATCATCTAGGGTTTCAAAAATGGAAGGAGATTCTTCACCATCACAGAAAAGAAAACATCATAAAGGGTTTTGTCAAAGAATATTCTGAGGTATGAGCCCAAAAATGGAAATGTGATCAATTCTTCACCATTTATAAGATAGAGCTTTGAAGATGTCAACTGCCTAGGGTTTTGTCAAAGAGTGGGAGAGGTAAGTTTGCATTAGGAGCTCATTGATTTGATTGTCACCAATATGAAAGGAGAAAAGGATACCATTGCAGGGATTTATTTCACATTCTCATTTTATTCCATCTCTCTTTCCATAGTGATAATCGGATGTTGAGGCACATGGCCCACCACTACCAAACCAGAAACAAGATTTGGAACATCAATGTCAAACAAATGCAAAACAAGCTGAAGGAAACCATAAAACGAAAATATGAGAAGGAAAAATTGGATATGATTGCTGAGGAATCCATGATAGCATAGTACACCTCATTTGACACTTCTGGACCAATTTTGGGGATCTTTTTAACATTTTTTGTTTTTGGTGAAATTTGGTGCAAATTCAGGAAAATGCACTAGTTTCAAAAATGCAACGCCTTGGCGCCGCAATTTTTCCTCAGAGCTCTAAATGAAAAATGGTTTTCGTTTTTGGAAACATTATTGCCTCCTCTTAAACCCATTTCCTCGTATTTTTCAAACAGGGTTCAAATTTTGATAAAAATGAAAAAAAGGGGTCAAAAATCACATTCTGCGCCTCCTTTTGACAAGCGTTGTGCTTCTTGAGACACCTTGGGAGAATACGTTTTTGGAGGCTTTCCCATTGGTCATTTTCAAAAATTCAAGATGTTCTAGAAACTACAAACAAGGATAGATTATGGTTCTTTCATATTTCAATTTTGATTTCAGAAAGGCACCTAAAAATGGCCTAAAACATGGCGCTGTGCTTCTACAATTTTCTAGGATTTTAATTAAAAATTTCGATGTGTAATTTCTCAAAGTTTCTAGTTCGATTTGTGCAAAGGTCAAATTGATGGTGTAATTTCATTATTTAGATGTTTTATGATGTAATAATCAATAAATTAGCATAATAGGTTGTTTTTATGATAAATTAGGCCTCATTAATGAAGATAAACTCAAATCAAAGTCTAAGAGAAGAGTTTGTTTTCAACCTTCTCACTCTCACTTGTTGGTTGAGATATTCTTGGAAACTGTTCCACCACTCAAGGATTCAATCCCTGAAAGTGGGGAAACTGTTTATTTAGTCTATATGTGTCATTTTGTCAGTCAAAGAGAGGGGTTGGACACTTTAGGACATAACTCTTGTAACTTATGCTTCAACATTTTCAGGGAAATCAAAGAACATTTGCAACTATTACCTAGGAATTCATGTGCAGTGAGTTTTTGATCTTGTTTATTCTTTGTTATAGTTTCATATGATAGATATTCATCTCTTCTTTCTATTCATTGGTTTCTTTAGTGATTTTTTCCTAAGTTTATAAGCAGAATTCTTTCCTTAAATATATATTTTGATGGAATTATCACTATATGTTATTTTCTTTCTTTCTTAATGAATTCATGACATATATGCTCATTAACTCCTCTTATTCCTTCTGAACACTACACTACATTGAAAAACCATAAGCTATCACAAACCTATTGCTACCTTTCTCCTTTATATTTCTGTTGTTGTTACCCTTTTATCTTTTGACCTAGTTACCTAGTTTTTATCCCTTGTTCAACATCAAAGCCCTAAATTTTAAAACTTATTTGAGCCTAGCATATCTAGCCTAAAATTCTTTTATATTCTAGTCAATTATTTGGTTGTGATCTCATAGAGATATCCCTCTCTAGTTTGGTAGGGCTAACTACCAAACTGAAATCTTGGTATGTGGTTACCTCCGTCGTTTCCTCTCTGCCTGGGACATTTTGGGGGATAACAACTAATACCATATGTGCCACCTATACATAACACCACTTGTACACTAAAACCACTTGCACAATGTGTTCACAACATCACATGTACACAACACAATCTGCACAACGTGTGCACATGCCACATGTACACTGCACCACTATACAACGTGCACAAAATACCAAATGTACACAGCATCACATGCATGACATGTGCACAAAACAACATGTATATAACATCAAATGTGTGACCTGTACACAAAACCACATGTACAACATGTACACAACACCACATGCTCACAGCACCACTTGTACAATCATGCACACAACACCATATGTATATATCACCATATGTACATCATGCATAGAACACCATATGTACATAACACTGTATATCCAACATGTACATAACATCATCTGTACACACCACTGCATATCCAACATGTGCATAGCACCATATGCACACAAAACCACATATCCATCATGTACATAGCATCATCTATACCTAGCACTGCATATGAAAAATTCACACAAAACTATATGTAACCTATTGTACATAACATTTCATAAACAACATGTACACACGCTATGTATACACAACACCGCATGTGCACAACATCATAGATGGCACATGTAAAACATATACAATATATGCACAACAATAGTACCTCACGTCCAAAAGCACATTGTCTCTACCAAGAAACCTTACTCCCAGTGTCTTATCTATACTTGTCCCAGCATGTCGTAGACCACACTGCTTTCATTTCGCTAATGTATCCTTCCACAATCCCTGTCATAAACATATGCATAATACAAGTATACAATATCCATTCATATTTTTTGTGACTACTCTTCCCACTTGATTTCTCATGAACCGAGAATCTCTTCATGCCATTCACTTGCATAAGAAATCATTCCTCCACAAGAACGATCTTTGACAACCCCCTCAGACAGCCATAACATACATACATACATATAGAACCATTAACATAAAGCAATCATCATCCTATCAAAAAATGACATACATGCATACATGAATACATATATAAACATCAACATAATCATGATCATAAAATAATTACCACATAACATAAGGTCTAGGTTAAGAGAACTTCCTTATTTGTGCACAACATGCACAACATTGAGGACCACCATTCCCAACCTAGTCAAACCATCTGAAGCCTTAGGTCCATTTATTTTACCTTTTCCAGTTATCCTTCTCACGTATGTATTGCCACCATCCATTTACCACAATGGACCCAACCAATCCAATAAATAGTCATAGTCTTACCTTTCAGTACGCTTACTCATGCATAGAGCTTCATCTAAGTCTTACATTACCTGTTGGGTACCACATGACTCTCCTCGAGCTCCACTAACTTTCCTCTTTCCTCACCAATTCCCAAGACTCAAATCATAAAAGGATCCCAAAGAAACAAACTAGAAGAATATCATGAAAAGCCATAACAACAATACGACACCGCAACAAAGTGGCATAGATGTGCACTAGACAAATGCAAAATTACAAATCAAGCACAACAAAGTGACATAGATGTGCACTAGATACATGCAAAATCACAAATCAAGTGCAACAATTACAAAATACCAAAAGCGCAAGACTAACCACAGACACCGTCACTCAAAAACCATGGTTCCTAGTGCTTCCAAAGGAAAGCTCAACCTGAGCCTTCTTCAAGATTCATGGAAATATCTCTTTCCATGCAACTCCATGCATTATACTACCATAAACACATAATGTCAGTGCATAAATAAACATAGAAATACATTAGTTACCTTATTATGTCATGCTAAGCTTCTTTCCTTGCAACTGAACACATCCATGACATTTCTCAAGGGACTCCAATTATCTTGACAGATCCACATGTAACTAGAGACTAGCTAATATACCTATCAAGTACATGTTCATGAATCTAGCAGATATCCACATAATGTCAACAAAATCAAGGTTAAGAAGACTCCCTGTATGAAAATCACTCATTTTATTGGAATTAGTGTTTCTAAACCTAGCCAAATAAATTCTTTCCCAATTCCTATCTTTTACATTTTTCCTTACTGTAATCGAGGCTTACTATGTGCTGTCGCATCACCCAAATGTTAGTTATATAAACACATCAACTATTACCTTCTCAGACTAATAACAAGCATGTTTCCTACAACTTCTCACACATATCAACCACATGTTCCACATATCAAGACAATCATATATATCAATTTGAAATCAACCTTTGCGAGGACTAACAATCATGTCATAATCCATAGTCAGCTCATAGTCAACAGTTATAATTCATAATGCTACAACTATCACCTATCATACTCAAGTACATGTCAGCTATCTCAACTCATATTTATTAGCACAATCATCTTAAAACAACATCATCTGAACACATACTCATACTATGCAATTCATCAAACATTCATCTAACTTGCAACATAGCATGTTAAATAAATCAACTAGACGCCATAATCAAACAGTCAACACCAAATAGATGACATAATCAAGAATGAAGCACCAAGCATACTACATAAGAAAACTCATACATTACTGTACCTCAGGGGACGCTATCTTGTCTGCACAATTAATCTAGTTAGCAAGATATAACTCCACAACATATCAACTTAAACATAAATAATATCATGATATCCAAAATAGTCACTAGCTAACATGTTTACATCATAACTCATACACAATTATCATTCATACATATGCAAAGTCAATATAGATTAATACAACACCATATAAAAAATATGTTGCCTCATACTTGAATATCGTAACCGTAACCATATGCATATGCTAATCCAATTTAGCATGATACATATAACGTCAAGCTACAAATGTTATAACCCTAATCATCAAGTTAACTGTCATTCTCATCAACAACATATAACCTAATTGTCATATAACAACAACAAGTTAATCTATAACATACTCATCAACAACATATAACATAATCATCGAGTTATCTAATGTAAAACAACAATAGCAATGCATAGAACTACAGGTTACTACCATTCTTGACTATCCAACACATGTGCATATAACTACACTAATCAACTAAAATCTATCATGAATGTAACCATAACATCAAAAGACATGTACATAACCCTAATATATATAAAATTAATGCATATAACAATCATGGACTTACATACCTGTATGACAATATGCTCTTATCCCAAATTCTAGTGTTGCAACCTTATTATGATGCTCTACATCTCCTGCTCTATCTCAACAAACACATTAGAATCATAACATACCAATATCACCCTGATGACCTAAATTGCATACCATGACTTCACAAGGCATGTTTGACCTATTATTCATGCATAACTATAAACAAGGCCATACATGCATGACCACAACCATTACCCCATTGTACACATTTCCTCATGCAACTATCAACTTGAATAATAAATGCTTAATCAACTACATGTATGCATAACCACATGTAGTCAACCATAAACGATCAATTCATGCAATCAACCTACAAAAATGATGCACGTAATCAAATAACCAAGAATGCAACCCAACATACAAGGATGTAATCAAGCTACATATACTCATGTAACCAACCATATACTCCTGATGATGCATTCCATAAAATAAACATCAAGTTCCTCATGGCAACATTACTACAACCATGATCAATCATTATGAAATGCAACAAGAACATGGAATGCAAGTGTAAGAGACACTCATGAAACTAACATGCATGCATGACAAACATAGTCAACCAAGGAGAGTACAACCACGCCTGATACTACTTTGTGGTATTAGATACGACCCAAAGAGAGCCCAACTCATGTTAGTGTGACAATTCCTTGAAGGTGTACCAAAATCCTCACTTCAGTCACTAGGTGACAAGTGACCCTAACAATAATTGATGGTTGTCGTCGTTCTAGATCTGCAATATAGATGGAAAATCTACAATAAAGCAAAACAATATCTAAAAAAAATAATAGAAAAATAATATATCCAAAATAATAATCCAATTGGAAAGACAATTTTAAATGAATAAATCTTCATTGATAACATCTGGTGAAGGAGATCTATAGATTGGTCTATAAGTCCCCCTTTGTGGGATGGGTCCTTTGATATCCTTGATGCTTCATAAATAAAATTTCCTCTCTCAATCATATGAAAACCCCAAACAAAGTGAAGAACTCAAATGGGAGCTCAAGAAAATAATGATAATGTTGACAACGAAAATGATCATGGTTAGGAATTAATGAAAAACCCTCCTTTATATAAAAAAAGTATGGACTTAATCTTGAAAATGAAAAATAATAAAATATTATTGACCAAATTTATATCTAACTACTTGAATACTTTATTATTATTAATATTATCTATATATTATATATAATATATATATATATAATATATATATAAATATATATAATTATAATATATATATATATAAGTATATATATAATATAGATATATATATATATTTTTGTTAACTTGGCAGTACTTCCTCTATTTATATTACTTTTTCAAAATATTTAACTTCCATTTGCTCTAGGTGGCTGACCTGTCCGAAGGAAACCAGATAGCCACATGTCTGCATTAAACCCTGTCCAAAATTTAAAGAGGTTTATTGCTATCCATCTAGCATCATTGTTCTAACTGTCTATACTACTGTTTGTAGAAATCAAATTAATTAAGTGCATTTGATCAAAATTATTTGAATTCAAACTGTACCACTACATCAATCCTCATCTGAGGATATTACTGGGGCTTCTGCCTTGGCGCTGGAGCCTAGCATCTCGCTCGTCTGCTTGATTTTCCACTTCAACTCTTTTAGAGCCTATTCGATTCTTCCCGGGGCCAGGTTATTTTTGTATGTTTGTATCTGAATTATTGCTATCTCGCTGAGTAATTCGCCATGAATGGATCCTTTTCCTTATTTCTCTCACGTGCCTCCATTTCGTCACCCGCCACTTGCTCTCGATGCAGGGACATAGCCCATGCCACCATGTTCTTCATTACTCAGTACTGTTGTATGGTTTGCCTAAATAGAGTGTTCCTTCCATGAGAATTCCCTGGATATGGAACCATGCTTTCCCACTCCTCCATGGGGATGTCCTGGTGTTTTATACTATCCTTCAGTTCCCTCTCCCAACTCGCAATTTGGGCTCTAATGTATGGTGGATTCCCTACCATGTAAGCATCAATAATTATCTTCATAGGTGCATTGCCGGACTTCTCCCTATTTTCCTGGTCGACCCGCTTGTTCCTTCTTCCTTCTTTTTTTCTCTCTTACCTCTCCTAGGGGCCATGTTACTCACTACCTATCTGCAACTTTTTTCTTCTTGGTGTTCTCTATTCTCCTCACTGTACTATCCCTGGTATGTTAAGGTACCTATCACAAAGCCATTCTATTTATCATAATTATAATACTGAATCAAAACTGTTTCCCATTTTCCCATTTTCTTTCCCTTTGTGAGGTTTGTTGCCTTTGGGAGTTTTGTAGGAAGGGGTTTAGAGTTAGTCCTTTTTTTTGTGAGGGTATGATCCTTGCTTGGATTTCTTGCCATTATCCCTCTGTGGCAGCAGTCTGTGTATGACCTTTCTATTTTGGCCACCATCATGGGTTCCTCCCTAGATGAGGTTGTTTTTTTGTTTCTCCTTTCCCAGGATCTACCTGTCTTGACCACAAGTTTCCTCCTGGAGCTAGATCTACATCCCTCCCCCCGAGATTGCTTGGTTTCCTGGTTGCCTATAATCCTTGGATTTCTGCCCCCCCCCCCCCCCCCCCCCGAGGTTGCTTCCAATTTTCCTACTGGCTCCCTCCCATGAATTTCTACAGGGCTGACTATGGTCATGCTCTGTCGGGGATTACTACGGGCTTTTGTCATTGAATGGCCCTCTCCCTTTCTGGGTACGAGAGCCTCCCACTCTCCCTGCCCCAAAAATTCATATGCACTGCTAAATTGGTTTTATCCATGTTGCAAGAGGTTCTATTTTCCTTTTTGACATACTTGTTCATATTCCATCTCAGATATCCTAATTCCCTACTGAAATTAATCCTAGGCGTAACAAGGATGGGGAGAGCAGGAACTACATACCTACTTGCAGGTCTGTTGCCTCTTTCTTCCGCATTCTGATTCTTCACTCTTCGGCCACCTTCCCTCTCGCCAACTTTTCTCGTCGTCATCTACATGCATTTTGCTACATTCTAATTTCCGTTAGGTTTTATTCCTCTCTCCCTCCAGTCCCTTTCCTTTACTTCCACCTATATGGCATTATTTCAGCACAGATCCCTACACCCTCCTCTCGGGATGCTGCCCCTCTGTCCTTACTACCATCTCCTCTCATTAATCCACACTTTCTCCTAGCTGCTCTTTCTGTGTACATGTTTTCCTTGTCCTACCACTTGTTGATGTTCTTCTGCCCACCCCCCTACTCACTTCCCTACCCTCCTCTCTATCATTCTCTTCCGTCACCGCCCTTGTACTCTCGAGAGTTATACTTTCTTTTCCCTACTCTGTCACCTGCCAGATTTCTTTTCCACTCACTTCATTCTCTGCATTTGTCCTTTCCCCCACTTGTCCTCTTCCTCCCCCTTCCCGATCATGCCACCATGGTCTTTTTATATTTCCTATGATGTTCCTCGATCTAGGGTTCCTCTCTCCTCCTTTATCTTGTTCGAGGAGCTGCACTAAGGTTTCCATATCCTCCTTCTAGCGTAACTCTGCCTCGCTTGCATCTAGGGTTCTTCCATCATGCCTGCAACCCTAGTTTGCCAGGTTGTCTACTAGTTCATTGTCTTTCCTTCTCACATGGGTGGGAAGGATGTAGTCTACCTATCTTATGAGTTTTTCAATCTCTTGCACCAAGCAAGCAGTTCTCTAGCTTCTGTTTAATTTCTCTGCTTAGGTTCCTTGTTGTAGCTATTTGACTATATCAACTACCATTTTCGAGTCTCCTTCAACCTGCAGATTTTTGTATTCCAAACTTATATCAATTTCCACCGTTTTTTCAATGCATGGAGCTCTGCTTCATTATTTCTAGCATTATCGTAGTCCATCGTGTATATTCTAAGAGTCCTTACCCTGTCGTCTCTGAATACTCCACCAGTCCCTGCATCGCCTGGGTTTCCTTTCATAGCCCCGTTGAAGTTCAACTTAATGAACACCTGTTGAGGATTTTTGTAGTTATTGGCCACCTCCACCTTGTTTTTTTGGTGTATCCTTATTGTCTTGTGTGCCATACTTGGCTTTAGGTTTAGGTGTATCATTATTCTTGTTTCTGTTGGGTTCATTTTCCAATCCTCCTCAAACCACCTCTCGGTAAGTATTGTCTCTTTGATATTTTGTATAACTTGGTTGTATATCCCCGTTCTTTCTCTACCTTCCTCCTTGAAAATCAGGCAGTTTTAGTCTTTCCAGATATTCCACAGTATAAAGCCTAGCAAGAGTCTCCATGCCCTATTCAGGATCGTGTTCTGGTAAGGTTTTTTCCTCCATTTCTCTATCGTTTTTTTCATGCTATTTGTATCTTTGTCACTGATTTCGAATATTTTTTGATGTTGTTTCCATAGGTTTACACTAACTTTGCAGGCATTGGTTAGATGCTCCATGGTCTCTTCCTGTTCTCTACAAAGGGCACATCTCGATGGGCCTTGCATTTCTTTTTTCCTTAGTTGGTCCCATGTTAGTGCTCTCCCATGGCTTAGGATCCAGGTAAAGAATGCTACCTTTGGCCATGTTTTTGTTTTCCATATGCTTTCCCTTTTTTTTGCTTCTGGATGTCTTTTGTATCCTGTTTTTAATTGGTAGCCTTCTGCTATTGTGAACATACCTTTGATTCTATGTCCCCATCTTAGAGTGTTTGTCCCATCTTTGATTGCTACTTTCCTTGTTGTCATCTCCTTTTCATAGATGTCCCATTGGGATGTTGATGGTGCTTCTGGCCAATTTTCCTGTTGTTTCCACTGTCTCTAATATCCATCAGATTCCAGGTACCAATAGTTTCGTACTGTGTCTCCCTCATTTAGGTTGGCGAATTGGTGGATCTCTTGGAGCTACGGCTGATTTCAGAGTATTTTTCTCTGTTGCCACACTTCTTCCCAGAAGTTGGCTTTATCCCCTCCTCTGACTTCCCAAAAGCTATGCTCTCTAATCATATTCCTGTTAGCACTGGTCAAATTCCAAATTGCAAAGCCTTTCTTCTGATTTTGACTTCTCAGCTTTCCTTCTGGAGACCTTGGCATCTCATATTTTCTCTCCCATATTTTTTTCCACAGGTCTTCCCCTCCCTGTGTCCATTGCCACCACAGCTTTGCTCCCATTACCTGGTTCAGGATGTATGGATCTCTCAGACCTAGTCCTCCTTCTTTTAGGGATTTACTTAGCGAGCTCCGGGATAGAAGCGCCCATTCCTTTGTCTTACTAGACCCTTGCCATAGGAATTTTTAAAACATATCTACAATTTTCTGGCAGATTGTTTTAGGTGTGGCTTGGCTGGTAAGTTGATATATCGGGATGGATTGGAGAATTGATTTTAAAAGAATGATGTGGCTCTGGATATTCAGTGCCCTGAATGTCCAATTTTCAATTCTCCGTTGAATCTTTTCCATCAAGGTACTCTAGTTGGCCACTCTGTTTTGCTTGTCATTTAACAGGATGCCTAAATACTTGGTAGGGAAGTTCCCAATTCTAAATCCCATGGTTCTTTCCAGGAAGGCTTTGGAGGAAGCTTGGGTATTGAAGAAATAAATTTCCGATTTCTCTTTGCTTATCTTTGTCCCAGAGGTCCCTGTGAAATCTGTGAGAATTTCCATTATCATTTTTGCTTCTATGAATGTTTCCTCTCCGTATAGCATAATGTCATGGACAAATTGTTGGTGGGTATTAGGACCTTCAGTTGTTCGCTATTAACTTTAGCTTTCATCAATCTTCCTAGTCCATCCGCTGTGAGGATAAACATGAACAGGGATAGCAAGTCATGCTACCCGAGCCCTCTGGATGCATTGAAAGCTTCTGTAGGTGGCCCATTTAGTAGTACTGACATAATTGGTGTAGTTATCATTGACATTACCCAGTTTATCCCCCTGTCATGAAATTCATATGCCTTTAAGATTTTTTGGAGGTGTCCCCAATTAAGTCTGTCATAAGCTTTGGCTAAGTCTAATTTTATCAGCATCCCTTTGGTTTTTTGAATTTTTCAAGGAGTGAATTTCTTCTTGTGCTAACACTATTCCATTTGTTATTTGTCTACCTTTGGCAAACCCTGTCTGCACCTGGGATATCAACTCTAGTAGTATTGGTTTAAGTCGATTCACCATAATTGTAGCTAATATTTTGTATATGATGTTGCAGAGCACTATAGGTTGGAATCCTTATGGTTCTTCTGAATTCTTTGTCTTTGGTATCAGGGCTAGGAATGTAGCATTCAAGGCTGAATGCATTCTTTTGGTGCATCTAGATTCTTCTATTGCATTTACTATGTCTTAGCTCAGGAAGTTCCATGTGACTTGATAAAATTCTGAAGTGAATCCATTAGGCCCAGGTGCTTTATTCTTTGCCATATTTTTTATTACCTCCTCCACCTCCACTTTCATTATAACCCTTAGGAGAGCCAAGTTTTGTTCTTTAGTCACTATTTTAGGGATATGTTGACTAATTTTCCCAATGTCTTCCTCCCTTCTGATATTGGATTCTATCAGGAGATTTTTAAAATGTTGTACCAACAGATTCTCCATTTCAACTTTCTGAGTTAGTCTGTTGCCTTGGTGGTCCCTTAGGGAGAAGATTTTGTTTTGCTGTAAATTATGTGCCATTGTCTTATGGAAAAATTTCGTGTTTCTTTCTCCTTCCTTTAGCCATTGGATTCTTGATTTTTGTTTCCATGGGATTTCCTCTTGTTTCCTTCATTCTTCCAAATGATTTAGCACCAGTCCTTCCTCTTCTTCTAGCTCTTCACTTCTTCCTTCATCTATGATTTTCTATTGTATTTGTTTCATCTTTATCTAGAGTGTTTCTTGTTCCTTTTGAATGTTTCCAAATTCTTCTCTAATCCACTTCTTTATCCTTCCTTTTAAATATTTTAATCTGAGTTCGAGGGTGTGCATTTTATTTCTTCCTTCCATCCCAGTTTCAGTCTCCTTCCACCAATTCTTCATTTTATCTATGAAGGTGGGTTCTCTTAGCTGGAATGCCTCAAACCTAAAGGGTCTATTCTGGTTCTGTTGATTCATAGCTATTTCTAATTTAATGGGCTAGTGATTTGACCCTAAACATGGGAGGATTGTTGCTTCGTAAAATATATCTTTTCCAATGAAGTGTTCTGTTGCTAAGAATCTATCTATCCTAGATGTTATTTGTCTGCTCCCTCCTCTTCGATTGTTCCACGTAAATTTTCCATTTATGGTTGGGATATCTTCCATTTTCAGTTCTGCTTAAAGGTCCTTGAACCTCTCCATCTCTAGCTCTTCTCTTTTCTGTCCACCTTTCTTCTCATCTTTTGATGTTGTCATGTTAAAGTCTCCTACTATCAACCACAATTTCTCCTCATGAAGATTTCCAAGCTGCTGAAGTTGGAGAAGGAAGCTTCCTCTTTTCGCTGGTGTATGAGGGCCATATACTGTCGATACTAGAAACCATTCTCTACTTCTGATTAACCGAAACTTTCCGGTGAGTATTCTTTTCATGCCTATCTAGTAATCTGCTATGATTTTTGCAGGGTTCCATAGTATTGCTATGACTCCCGCACTGCCTTTCGCATCTATGGACATGCATTCATATTTCAGTTTTATTTTATTTAGGATTTCCTCCATTTTCCTTCCTGAGATTTATGTTTCCTGTAACAACATTAGTTGTGATTTTTCATTTCTTAGCCTTTCCGCTAAGTGTATCTATTTTCCTTTACTATTAAGGCCTCCTATATTCCAGGATGTAATTATCATTGGGGTGCTTGGATGGTTTGGTAGAATACTGTCGATAATAATACTACTCTCCTGGTGTTCATTAACATTTCTCCCATTATCTGTATCGATTCCTGTAGATTTCTTCGACCTCTTTTCTTCCAGCCTTTTACTTTGCTTTGATGGTCTTGAGTTTTATCCTATTGAAGGCCTAGTTGTTCTACCATTTCCATTTTTACCTATCCCTGTTTCGCTTGGTACTGTTGAAATGTTTCTCTGTATAATATTTTTTTCTCTTCTAGAATGAATCTTTCATCCAAGTGTCTCCACTCATTTAGTAGTTTCTACAATACTTCTTCTTCTGTGCTTAGTTCTTCTCCTCTGCTTATATCAATTTCCATTATTGCATTGTCCATCTTCTCCCTCACTTCCTTTTCCTCTTTCTCTGTTAGTTCACTTTGTGCCTTCCTCTTGGTTTTTCATTTGCCTTGGCTTGTGCTACTTTCTTTTCCTTTTTCTCCCTGATAGTCCATTGTTTGGGTTTCATTGTTATCTTCTTCTTCTTTTTGTAGGATTTCAAAGTTGTTTGTATTACTTGGTCGGGCTTGTTGTTCTCTCTTGTTTGTCTTATTTTGCTTTTTACTTCTTGAAACCATTCCTTTTCTTCTTGGTTTTTTCTCTGTTGTTTATTCCTGTGCTCTTCTTCTTCTATATTGAGTGAGCATTCCATAAACAGATGTCCATACTCATGACATCTTCTGCATATGAAAGGAATATGTTTGTAGTCGAGGGTTTTCTTCCATACCTCCTCGTGATACTCTAACTCGACCGTATTTGGAATAGGGTGAGCTATATTCATGTAAACAGAAATTCTAGCATATGAGGTGTATCTTCCTTTTTTTGTAGTTTTTTCTATTTTAACAAAATTGCCTATTATGTTTCCTATTCCCTCTTGGATCTCAAGATCCCAGAATTCCATTGGTAGCCGAAATAAGCTAACCCATACCAGGGCTGCCAAGAATTTTTCCTTATTGGGGTTATAACATTCTTCCCAGTATCTCATGAATAGTCCAATGCTATAATGAAAGTAAGGGCCATTTTCAAACACTTTTTCTTTATCTTGTAGGTTCGAGAAGATTACTGTAAAGAAGCCTCTTGCTCCTAGCTTCAATTCGATGTGGCCTCGGGGTTGCCATTTTTGCTGGATCCAATTGGTGAGGTCCTTTTCCTTCAGCCATACTCCAATGAACATGCAAATGAGTGCATGGTCTTAGATGTAGCTTCTGTATTTCTCTAGTTTGTTCATCGGGATTATAAATCTTGGTTTCTCTATCGCACATGGTAAACACTTTCCTCTGCTACCTGCCTGCCATCGTGCTCCAAGGATAGGTCTTGGTTTTCTTGTTTCTCCTGCCTGGTTGTTGGTGTTCTGGCCTTCTCCTACTGTCGCATCTCGATAGGAGGGGATCTCTCCCCTCCTTTCCTCCTCTGTCATTTCTTTTGGTTGGTTTCTATGTCTGTCGCTTGCTACAGTCTGTAGTTCTTCTTCGCGCCACCTAACTCATGGTCGCTTGACCATTAGGGTTGTAGAAATTCAACCAATACTTTATTATATTTATTGGAGAGGGAAAAAGAATTTAAAATGGTTAAATTCCTTTATTTAGAAATAACTAGCATTTGCACCAGATGCTACAAAGGAAACGCCGTAAGTATTTCCAATGACATTTGCATATTTGTTAGGATTTTACACAAGTTTGTGCTAAAGCAGTTTCCAAGGCTTATGACAACCGTTTTGTATCTTACTAATACACTTGGATTTCAATTCATAAAAATCTAACTTCTTGATTTGAGATAATCATCAAAACTTAGTTGGTTTGCATGGAATCTAGTCTTCTACCAAATACAGATATTGGTAGATAAGAGGGCATATGACCTATCCTTGTTAACGGGAGGATACTCAAATATACAGCCATGTCCATTGTGACCCTTAGGGATCTTTCTTTTGTTTTCTTCTGTGTATATAGTCTTCAGCAAATACATATATTGGTAGATAAGAGGGCATATGACCTATCCTTGTTAATGGGAGGATACTCAAGTATACAGCCATGTCCATTGTGACCCTTATGGATATTTCTTTTGTTTTACTCTGTGTATATAGTCTTCAACAAACACAGATATTGGTAGATAAGAGGGCATATGACCTATAATCAACACTCTCATGGAGCATTTTGAATTGTATTGAGTAAACATTTTAAGGTGCACTTATTTCAAGACTTGTGAGATGATGGGGAGTTTTGAACTCGATATGGTCATCATTAGGCCCTCTCTACATGTTCTCCTTTGTGACAACTTTTTCAATCAATTGAAACAAGGAAAAATAGATTGCAATCCAGAAGCATCTTTAATCCTATCTTGTAGTCTAAAATACGTTATAGAATGTGTTCCCCTTTACCATGCATTTATCTCAATATTTAAATTACACATCATGATTTATCAAATCGAAAATCATGCTGAACAATTCAAGCTATAAAATTCATCCCATTCATATGTAGTACATAACAAAATCACCTCTAGAAGCAAGATAATTACAACCACTGATGCCACATCCTATTCTTCCAGACCTATTTTTCATGTATAGGAAGTGGATCATTAATCTAGATAATTAAACCCTTCCTGAGGCACCTTTTTAAATATATATCATATCTATAGTGGGCATATTGTGCCAACGTCCAACTTCTGACTATGGGACATCATATTGTATCACATTCAAACATTACTTCTTTGTCTGGATTACAATAATATATACCCATGATATGTATCTCTATACTGCAAAATCCAGATAAAGGTGTTGATCAAGATATATCATGGTGTTTGGAGCTTTGTGAGACTTTAGAACACTTGGGCCCTTGCTCTGTTTTGGTTGTTATCTCAGAAGTCATGTTTCCCACATATCGACAAATAGAAATTAGACAAAAGATGAAGAAGAGCAGCAAAAACAGAGAGAATTAAAAATCACAAAATGGCTTTTTAACCATCTGATGGTGATTTTTAATTCACAACCACGTTTATGCCTCCAAGATTCCTATTCCAAATGTTGTATATCCTGACACTCTGCTTCAATGAACCATCTGGAGTCTTGTCTTCTTCATTAAGGTTTTATGTCTCTAATTAGTTAGCAATCCCTCCACATCCCGTGGAATAAATTCTGAATGGTAATTACTTTCGATGGGTCTTAATTGTAGGCCTACTTCAAACAACTAAGTAAATTTTAGAAAGTAATTGTTTTAGTGGGAATCCAATAAACTGCCTATCATGTAGGATGGGTTGCTCTAACTGACCTGTGCAACCTGTTTCCCCCAAGATTACTGGCTTTTTGTTATGAGTCAAGCAGCTCACTCTCCATTGAATTAGCTGAAATTTGGAAGAAGGTGGTGTAGAAGTAAATGCTATTTTGAAAGCCTGCAAACCAGGGAACAAATTTTAGTTCCTATCCAATATTTGTGTGTTTGACATCTTAGATTTTCCATTTCTGAACAGGGTCTGTGTGGGAGGAAATATTCTGATAACTACCTCTTGTATTGCTCAGTTACATTAGTTGCACATCAAAAGAACATGCATTGGGACTCATTCACCCAGATAGCGGCACTTGTTGGTATGACTTATTCCTATTTAAAGGTTGAAGTATAGTTTGTTCAACTATCTTCTTTAACTAGAAGAGAATATGGATGTCTCCATTTTCAAGATAATATCAAAAGAACGGTTTGGTTTTCTTTGATAAAAAAGAAATCCAAAAGGCAATGAGAACAGCATAAGAAGGATTGCATACTATAAGGGTAAAAGAAATTGCCAAAGTTTAGGCTTTTATTTCAAGCTTGATGATTACAAATTATTAAAAAGAAGAAAGAATGGTTTTGAATTCATGAGAAAATTGAGGGGAGATTAACGGTTGGGAGCACAGATAGCGTCGAAGGAACCAAAGGACGTGCAGATGGAGGTGATGGTTAATGGAGTGGAGAATCCATTGTGAAATTTCTGACATTTTAGCTTCTAATTGTTCAATAATGAATCTGTTGTGCATTGTTCCAATTATAGAAAATTCCAGCCCTAAGTGATTCTTTCCCTTATGATCTCAATCAAACAAATAAATTATTGAATTTAAATAAATGTAGAAATTAATTTCGGACCATAGCAAAAATCATACAATAGCTGGGAAAGTAAATAGGAAGCATAAAACAATTTTTGCATACACAGGTAATTTCTCTTTCAAAATCAGCTTCTAATTCCTTATTCAAAGCCTACAATAAAACCTCCACAATCTACCTACCAATCTAACAGCTCCACAATTAATCAAACTCACCTCAGAAACAAATCTACACAAAAATTGAGCAGAAACAACCTACACAGAAAACTGTATAGCCTGCTATATGGTCTGTTGTAGTACCCTATAACATCACATAGGTCACAATCAAAAGCTGAAGATGGTCCATGAGGCATGACATTAAAGCCGCCAACAATGATGGCATTGCACAAAGGAAGTTTGTGCAAGGAGGCTATCACATCAACCCAGGAACTTGCACTCCAAAGCTAGCTTCCAATTGGTAAAGCTTTCTGTGCGAGAAATGCTTTGTGAACCATCTCAAAATTGTTACGTATGTATGAATATTCACAACACACACCCAACAACAATGTTAAGATACACACAATAATCCCAAAATAGGGACATCCAGTTATGCCATTGCAGTAAGATCACCTAAAATATCACATAGAAAACAACCACAAACCAAAGATGGCCCATGTGGCATGGCACTGAAACCATTGACAATGTTAGTAACAAAGTGAGGAAGGATACTATGACATTAGCTAGGGACTTGCACACTAAAACCAGTTTTTGGCCTGATAAATCTTTTGTTCACGGATGATATGTTATAAACCATATACATTTCACACTTTGCATATGTATAGAAGCTTAGTTGAAGGAATTGAAACTGAGAAACAAAACAAAAAATGGGCAGGAGACAATATCTGATTGTTTTAAAGGGTAGTACAAAGAGAAATCAGTCCCAGAGCTTTAGGCATTACCCTGTTCTATAGTGTATGCTTCCATATCAGAAGAAAATGCATTGGGACTCATTCACCCAGATAGCGGCACTTGTTGGTATGACTTATTCCTATTTAAAGGTTGAAGTACAGTTTTTTCAACTATCTTCTTTAACTGGAAGAGAATATGGATGTCTCTAGTATAACTGGTATGGTACAGTGGATTTATAGTTCTTCTATTGACTGGAGGTTATCATGGAGTTTGGATCTTCTATTATGGTGCAGCCCTTCATTTATGCGGAGTTAGTTACAATGATTCTTTGTAAGCATTCGGGCTCTAAGTCCCAGAATGACAGGAGCAGCCATGATGCACCCTACTTTATACATGAAGGTATGGATCCTTAAATCATCAATCTTATCTTTATACAAAAGGAATATCAGTTTTAGTTTTATGTAGATGACCAAATATCTCAAAAAGCGGCCATCTTATTTGACACCATGCATTTTAGCAGCACCCATAAAGAGTTGGAAGTATTGATGGATACTGGTTTTCATTTCAAGCATGTTCTAATTTCCATTCTTAGGCCTTTAATAACTATTTGTGTTCGAGTATTTACCTTCTCTATATCAGATTTTTTTTTTTTGGACTAGCTTTCTCTTTCAAAATTAGGTCATGTAACTTTTGATGGTGTTTAAGATGTTTATATGTTTTTATTTTAGTTATTTATTTTAACCAAGCACTTACCCCTTGATACATTGTGCTTTCGATCATTAAGAATGTAATCATATTCTTAGACTAGTTACCTTCTTGATTTGTTAATAAGTCTAAATCTGCATAGAAGATTGCACAATCCCTACTAATTGCATGTAGCAATTTGCTGTGTCATTTAGTTAGCAATAAAAACATAACTCATGCTGTATGCTATTATACTAGCAACAACATAACTCATGTTGTATGCTACTATACCAGTAAGTTGGAATCATCAAAAATAATTTGAGCTAAAAGTGAGCAGGTCTAATTGTTTGGGGTACCTCAATTGGTATGCATGTACCATTCGTATTCAGTTTAGTGGCTTACAAAAGCAAGTGGACTAGACCAGGCTTTCAGTTGGAAAGGGTAAGGTATTTGCTTTTTTGTTTTCTCTTTAGATTTCAGCTTTGGTATTTCAGTATTATAGGAGAGAAGAAAAGAATATTAGATAACAGTTAATTGTCTACCTTCTACCCAATGCTACATGGCTAATATACAACCAAATCACCATTAAAAAGTTCTTACTCCGACAGATTACAAAAGGCCATTAATAATATCCCATGTGATTATCACATCCATGTAGAAGAGCAGCACAAACGGAGAGAATTCAAAATCAAAAAATGGATTTTTAACCATGTGATGGTGATTTGTAATTCACAACCATGTTTATGCCTCCAAGATTCCTATTCCAAATGTTGTATATCCTAACGCTCTGCTTCCATGAACTATTACTTCAATGAACCATCTAGAGTCTTGTCTACTTCATTAAGGTTTTATGACTCTAATTAGTTAGCAATCCCTCTACAGCTCGTGGAAGAAATTACGAATGGTAATCACTTTCGATGGGTCTTAATTGTAGGCCTACTTCAAACAGATAAGTAAATTTTAGAAAGTAATTGTTTTAGTGGCAATCCAATAAACTACCTGTCATGCAGTTTCTCTAACTGATCTGTGCAACCTATGTCCCCCAGGATTACTGGCTTTTTGTTATGAGTGAAGCAGTTCACTCTCCATTGGATCAGCTGAAATTTGGAAGAAGGTGGTGTAGAAGTAAATCTTATTTTGAAAGCCTGCAAACTAGGGAGCAAATTTTAGTTCCTATCCAATATTTGTGTGTTTGACATCTTAGATCTGCCATTTCTGAACAAGGTCTGTGTGGGAGGAAATCTTCTGAGAACTACTTCTTGTATTGCTCAGTTACATTAGTTGCACATCAGAAGAACATGCATTGGGACTCATTCACCCAGATAGTGGCACTTGTTGGTATGACTTATTCCTATTTAAAGGTTGAAGTACAGTTTGTTCAGATATCTTCTTTAACTGGAAGAGAATATGGATGTCTCCATTTTCAAGATAATATCAAAAGAACAATTTGTCTTTCTTTGATACAAAATAAATCCAAAAGGTAATGAGAGCAGCATAAGAAGGATTGCATACTATAAGGGTAAAAGAAATTGCCAAAGTTTAGGCTTTTATTTCAAGCCTAATGATTACAAATTATTAGAAAGAAAAAAGAATGGTTTTGAATTCATGAGAAATTTGAGGGGAGAGTAACAGTTGGGAGCACAGATAGCCTTGAAGGAACCAAAGGACGTGCAGATGGAGGTGATGGTTAATGGAATGGAGAATCCATTGTGAAATTTCTGACATTTTAGCTTCTAATGGTTCGATAATGGTTTCAATCATGAATCCATTATGAAATTTCTGACATTTTAGCTTCTAATTGTTCAATAATGAATCCGTTGTGCATTGTTGCAATTGTAGAAAATTCCAGCCCTAAGTGATTCTTTCCCTTATGATCTCTATCAAACAAATCAATTATTGAATTTAATTAATGTAGAAATTAATTTTGGACCATAGCAACAATCATACTATTGAATTTAATTAATGTAGAAATTAATTTCGGACCATAGCAACAACCATACAATAGCTACAATAGCTGGGAAAGTAAATAGGAAGCATAAAATAGTTTTCGCATACACAAGTAATTTCACTTTCAGAATCAGCTTCTAATTCCTTATTCAAAGCCTACAATAAAACCTCCACAATCTACCTACCGATCTAGAAACTCCACAATTAATCAAACTCACCTCAGAAACAGATTTGCACAAAACCGAGAAGAAACAACCGACAGGGAAAACTATATAGCCTGCTATATGGTCTGTTGTAGTACACCATATTGTTGTACAGATCTATACAACTATACAAAATGCTATTGTATGGCCTCTTCCTTCCCTCTGCTCTGTCTCATCTCCTTCTTCTCAGCTTTGCTCAACTGGTTCCTATCCCTATCCAACGAGAAAATGTATGTAGTAATTTCTGTGCCTCTGTTATTTTTCAGAATTATATGTTCAAGCATGACAGTGTCCACATACAGTGGAAGCATCATGAAGTCAAGGTCAAAGACTCGAAAACTTTACTCTTTGGAGTAAAATCTTTTGCTGTATTCGGTTTTAGGTAAAACACTTGTTTATGGAGATCAACTTATCATTGCAATTCGGTCAACAGTGACCATGGTAAAATCCACCTTCACTAAGAAAATGCATAAAAACACCAGAAATCATGTGTTATGACCATGGAACTACAAATAACCATGACTGTCAAAAAGCAATAAATTAGATGTCACAAGATTAAAGCTAAAGATAAGACATAAGAATACTAATATGGAATGGAATTTCAACAAAGGGATATGCCATTTTGGAAACATACCCTATAACATCACATAGGTCACAATCAAAAGCTGAAGATGGTCCATGAGGCATGACATTAAAGCCGCCAGCAATGATGGCACTGCACAAAAGAAGTTTGTGCAAGGAGGCTATCACATCAACCCAGGAACTTGCACTCCAAAGCCAGCTTCCAATTGGTAAAGCTTTATGTGCCAACAATTGAAACTGAGAAATGGAAACAACCAGCATCTTTTTAAATCATGATTAATGGTTTTGCCTCCAAATGATTAAGGGGTAAAAGAGGGCATCAATTGGTAAAGCTTTCTGTGCCAGGAATGCTATATGAACCGTCTCAAAATGGTTATGTATGTGTGAATATTCACAACACACACCCAATAGCAATGTTAAGATACACACAATAATCCCAAAATAGGGACATCCAGTTTTGCCAACGCAATAAGATCACCTGAAATAGCAACCAAAACATAACTCATGATGTATCCTATTATACCGACAACAACATAACTCATGTTGTATGCTACTATACCAGCAAGTTGGAATCATCAAAAATAATTTGAGCTAAAAGTGGGCAGGTCTGATTATTTGGGGTACCTCAATTGGTATGCATGTACCATTCGTATATAGTTTAGTGGATTACAAAAGTAAGTGGACTAGACCAGGCTTTCAGTAAGAAAGGGTAAGGTATTTGCTTTTTTCTTTTCTCTTTAGATTTCAGCTTTGGTATTTCAGTATTATAGGAGGGAAGAAAAGAATATTAGATAATTGTTAATTATTTATCTTCTACCCAATGCTACATGGATAATATACAACCAAATCACCATAAAAAAGTCAGTATTATAGGAGGGAAGAAAAGAATATTAGATAATTGTTAATTGTCTATCTTCTGCCAAATGCTACATGGCTAATATACAACCAAATCACCATAAAAAGTTTTTTACTCCGACATATTCTGAATGGCCATTAATAATATCCCTCATGGTTATTACATCCATGTAGAAGAGCAACAAAAACAGAGAATTCAAAATCACAAAATGGATTTTTAACCATCTGATGGTGATTTGTAATTCACAACCACGTTTATGCCTCCAAGATTCCTATTCCAAATGTTGTATATCCTGACGGTCTGCTTCAATGAACTATTTCTTCAATGAACCATCTGGAGTCTTGTCTGCTTCATTAAGGTTTTATGACTCTAATTTGTTAGCAATCCCTCTATAGCCTGTGGAAGAAATTTTGAATGGTAATTACTTTCGATGGGTCTTAATTGTAGGCCTACTTCAAACAACTAAGTAAATTTTAGAAAGTAATTGTTTTAGTGGGAATCCAATAAACTGCCTGTCATGCAGGACAGGTTGCTCTAACTGATCTGTGCAACCTGTATCCCCCAGGATTATTGGTTATTTGTTATGAGTCAAGCAGTTCACTCTCCATTGAATTAGCTGAAATTTGGAAGAAGGTGGTGTAGAAGTAAATGCTATTTTGAAAGCCTGCAAACCAGGGAGAAAATTTTAGTTCCTATCCAATAGGAATGGAATTTCAACAAAGGGATATGCCATTTTGGAAGCATACCTTATAACATCACATAGGTCACAATCAAAAGCTGAAGATGGTCCATGAGGCATGAAATTAAAGATGCCAGCAATGATGGCACTGTACAAAGGAAGTTTGTGCAAGGAGGCTATCACATCAACGCAGGAACTTGCACTCCAAAGCCAACTTCCAATTGGTAAAGCTTTCTGTGCCAATAATTGAAACTGAGAAATGGAAACAGTCAGCATCTTTTTAAATCATGATTAATGGTTCTGCCCCAAATGATTAAGGGGTAAAAGAGGGCTTCAATTGGTAAAGCTTTCTGTGCCAGCAATGCTTTATGAACCGTCTCAAAACTGTTACATATGTGTGAATATTCACAACACACACCCAACAACAATGTTAAGATACACACAATAATCCCAAAATAGGGACATCCAGTTATGCCACTGTAGTATATCACCTGAAATAGCAATCAAAACATAACTCATGTTGTATGCTATTATACCAGCAACAACATAACTCATGTTGTATGCTACTATACCAGCAAGTTGGAACCATCAAAAATAATTTGAGCTAATAGTGGGCAGGTCTGATTGTTTGGGGTACCTCAATTGGTATGCATGTACCATTCTTATTCAGTTTAGTGGCTTACAAAAGTAAGTGCACTAGACGAGGATTTTAGTTGGAAAGGGTAACGTATTTGTTTTTTTGTTTTCTCATTAGATTTCAGCTTTGGTATTTCAGTATTATAGGAGGGAAGAAAAGAATATTAGATAATTGTTAATTGTCTACCTTCTACCCAATGCTACATGGCTAATATACAACCAAATCACCATAAAAAAGTTTTTACTTTGACAGATTCCGAATGGCCATTAATAATATCCCATGTGGTTATTACATCCATGTAGAAGAGCAGCACAAATAGAGAGAATTCAAAATCACAAAATGGCTTTTTAACCATGTGATGGTGATTTGTAATTCACAACCACGTTTATGCCTCCAAGATTCCTATTCCAAATGTTGTATATCCTAACAGTCTGCTTCAATGAACTATTGCTTCAATGAACCATATGGAGTCTTGTTGCTTCATTAAAGTTTTATGACTCCAATTAGTTAGAATCCATCAAGTTGGAATCCAAGAAACTGCCTGTCATGCGGGACGGGTTGCTCTAACTGACCTAGGCAACCTATGTCCCCCAGGATTACTGGCTTTTTGTTATGAGTCAAGCAGTTCACTCTCCATTGAATCAGCTGAAATTTGGAAGAAGGTGGTGTAGAAGTAAATGCTATTTTGAAAGCCTACAAACCAGGGAGAAAATTTTAGTTCCTATCCAATATTTGTGTGTTTGTGTGTTTCTCCCAACCACTATCGTGCTTGAGCCTTTACTAGAACTAATGCCATGATCTGATGTTTCTCTACTAGTAGATATGCCATTGTATAACCTTCTAAGTTTTCTAGTCACTTTTAACCCTTTGGATGGAGGTTTCATGGATTATTTTTGGGTTGTTGCTTCTTTAAAGACTTGATCTTTTTGGGGTTGCATTTGGTTCGAGTTCCACCATTTTTCTCTTGATTTTATCTCTCACATAAATATTACTTTGAGCTTCTGTAGACAGCAACAAAATCTTCAAAACTCCATAACTATTAATAATAGTTTGGAGAGGCCTTTGTACCCTTCTCTCTGCTTCGTTTAAACCATTTGATAGTAGCTTCATTTGTGCTTCTGCAAATCACCTAAATTTAATGACTCCCTCAATATTTTATTAATTTTCCTCGAAAGGTATTTGGAACCTAAACAAAGTAATACATGTGATTTTGGAAGCTTTATCGTTGGCAAACCAAATTGGCCAATTGATATTCCTACTTCTATTAATTTTTTCAGCTAGAATACATGCCCGATAATCCACGCTTTGTTTATCCCTCAGCATCTGCAACTACTGTTGGTTATAGAATGATGGTCTGAGTATTATGAAATATATGAGAAAATAAATTGCACTGAATAATGAATTTGGTTTTACAGGGCGATTAAATACTCATTCTATCCATAATAAAATGGGCCTCAGTTAAAATCTACAGAGGACTTTGAGTCCCCATCACAGCCCACCTCTCCATGAAATCCACGGACCATTCACAGTTTCGCATAAGAAAAACCCCTGCATTGCTTCCCAACTAACTCCTTTTCTTATAAACATTTTTCTCCCATCCATGGACTATTAAATTGTAGTCCTTGTACTTGTCCAATGGGTGCTCAAATTCCATGTCCGTGATCACAGCATCTGAGTCCATCTGCCATAACCACTTAGCTTCAGGGTGAGCCACCATGGCTGCCCTAATCAAAGGAATTTTGGCCCAGAACGTGAACATTTTCTGATTAAGGAGGATTTGGTTTTACAGGGCGATTAAATACTCATTCTATACATGATAAACTGGGCCTCTCTCTAGTATCTTTATGGAGTTATTTATCCTAAATAGTAGCTAAAATCTAATCTAAAATGAATAGATGCCATCGTTTACTACTATAGAGAGGAATTTTATGAATTTTATGCATTGGACTATAAATCTATTAATCGAATTGAATTAGACTAACAACTACAGATTGATATTGAGGCCTCCGAAATCCATAAATCCTGAGCACCTAATCATTTTCAAAATCCAGAGATCTCTCCATACCATTCCAACAATCTTATGCCTTGTATATGGGGTTATGGTTCCCACTGCAAGGTTGACACCCAGTGAAGTGAGTCACAAATGGTCTCCTCTCTAAAAGCCCAGCCCAAATTTCCTTCAAATAATGCTCTCACTTCTCTGCATACAGTCTGGCACTTTTCTCAGCATATCTATGCCTTAGCTCTGTATGTTTGGCATCCATGGCATCATATATCTTACATTCTAAAAATTCCCAACAATGTCCAACCAATAAAACTGAAAAAAAAAAAAAGTCATTCTCAATATAAATCATGCTGGTCCATTTCTTCTTCTCTTTGATCATAAGATAAATCCTGGTCATTTCTTCTTCTCTTGGATCATAAGATAAATAAGTGTAGACTAGTCATCAGATTTAGTTAGAGCTCTGTCAGGTAGCACATCAGTTAAAATCTTAGCAAAGGACTCAAACAGAGGACTCTAAGGTCCCCTCATAGCCCACCTCTCCATGAAATCCATGGACCATTCACAGTTTCGCATAATAAAAACCCCTGCATTGATATCCAACCAACTCCTTTTCTTATAAACATTTTGCTCCCATCCATGGACTATTAAATTGTAGTCCTTGTACTTGTCCAATGGGTGCTCAAATTCCATGTCTGTGATCACAGCATTAGAGTCCATCCACCATATCCACTCAGCTTCAGGGTGAGCCACCGTGGCTGCCCTAATCAAAGGAATTTTGGCCCAGAACGTGAACATTCTTTGATTAATGAGGATTTGGTTTTACAGGGCAATTAAATACTCATTCTATCCATAATAAAATGGGCATCTCTATAGTATCTTTATGGAGTTATTTATGCTAAAAAGTAGCTAAAATCTAATCTAAAATGAATAGATGCCATAGTTTACTACTACAGAGAGGAATTTTATGAATCGAAATGAATTGGACTATAAATATATTAATCGAATTGAATCGAACTAATAGCTACAGATTGATGTTGAGGCCTCCAAAATCCATAAATCCTAAGCACCTTATCAACTGCAAAATCTAGAGATCTCTCCATACCATTCCAACAATCTTCTGCCTTGTATATGGGGTTATGGTTCCCACTGTAGGGCTGACACCCAGTGAAGTGAGTCACAAATGGCCTCCTCTCTAAAAGCCCAACCCAAATTTGCTTCAAATAACGCTCTCGCTTCTCTGCATGCAGTCTGGCACTTTTCTCAGCATATCTACGCCTCAGCTCTAGATGTTTGGCATCCATGGCATCATATATCTTACATTCTCAAAATTCCCAACAATGTCCAACCAATAAAAGTGAAAAAAATAGTCATTCTCAATATAAATCAGGCTGGTCCATTTCTTCTTCTCTTTGATCATAAGATAAATGTTGGTCCATTTCTTCTTCTCTTTGATCATAAGATAAATAAGTGCAGACTGGTCATTAGATTTAGTTAGATCTCTGTCGGGCATCACATCAGTTAAAATCTTAGCAAAGGACTCATACAGAGGAGTCTGAGGCCCCATCACAACCCACATCTCCATGAAATCCATGGACCATTCACAGTTTCGCATAAGAAAAACCCTTGCATTGATATCAAATCAGCTCCTTTTCTTATAAAAATTTTGCTCCCATCCATGGACTATTAAATTGTAGTCCTTGTACTTGTCCAATGGGTGCTCAAATTCCATGTTTGTGATCATAGGATCGGAGTCCATCCACCATATCCACTTAGCTTCAGGGTGAGCCACCATGGCTGCCCTAATCAAAGGAATTTTGGCCCAGAACGTGAACATTTTCTGATTAATGAGGATTTGTTTTTACAAGGCGATTAAATACTCATTCTATCCATAATAAAATGGGCCTCTCTCTAGTATCTTTATGGAGTTATTTATGCTAAAAAGTAGCTAAAATCTAATCTAAAATTAATAGATGCCATAGATTACATAGAGAGGAATTTTATGAATTTGACTGATGATGATGATGATGATGATGGTTAACGTCCACTATAAATCTATTAATCGAATTGAATCGGACTAACAACTACAGATTGATGTTGAGGCCTCCGAAATCCATAAAACCTGAGCACCTTATCAACTGCAAAATCTAGAGATCTCTCCATACCATTCCAACAATCTTCTGCCTTGTATATGGGTTTATGGTTCCCACTGTAAGGCTGACACCTAGTGAAGTGAGTCACAAATGGCCTCCTCTCTAAAAGCCTAGCCCAAATTTCCTTAAAATAACACTCTCTCTTCTCTGCATACAGACTGGCACTTTTCTCAGCATATCTGCGCCTCAACTCTGGATGTTTGGAATGCATGGCATCATATATCTTACTTACATTCTCAAAATTCCCAACAATGTCCAACCAATAATACTGAAAAAAATAGCCATTCTCAATATAAATCATGCTGGTCCATTTCTTCTTCTCTTTGATCATAAGATAAATAAGTGCAGACTGGCCATTAGATTCAGTTAGAGCTCTGTCAGGCAGCACATTAGTTAAAATATTAGTAAAGGACTCATACAGAGGACTCTAAGGGCCCATCATAGCCCACCTCTCCATGAAATACATGGACCATTCATAGTTCCGCATAAGAAAAACCCCTGAATTGATTCTCAACTAGCTCTTTTTCTTATAAACATTTTTCTCAAATCCATGGACTATTAAATTGTAGTCCTTGTACTTGACCAATGGGTGCACAAATTCCATGTCTGTGCTCACAGCATCTGAGTCCATCCACCATATCCACTCAGCTTTAGGGTGAGCCACCATGGCTGCCCTAATCAAAGGAATTTTGGCCCAGAAAGTGAACATTTTCTGATTAAGGAGGATTGTGTTGTAAAACATGTCCAAGCCATGGATTCTGCAGTAATCCTGCTTGTTCTTGAAGCACCTCAGAAGCAGATGATCCCAATTGGGTTCTTGCAGGGATAAGGCTGTGAGCCTGTCAATACCAAGATACGAGGCCTCCCTCCTTCTGTATAGTTATTTATATCAGGACGGGCCTGCAACCATTTTTGTCTCTTGAGGTCCCAGTTTTTTACAGTGCTCCCCACAGTGTAACTAAAGTCAGAATCAGCATAGAAATTATCAGAACTTTCCTCCCACTCATCCATTGACCGATACAAGGATTCTTGTTCTTTCTCATTCATTTCATGTTCATTGCTCTGAAACACCGCACAAAAACTACTCCAGTGGCTCAGCAAAATAAGAGAACCTAGGTCACACTGTTGAAGGGAGGAGCGAAACAGAGTGAAACTATAGTTCAACCCCTAGCCCCTCCACTTCACTAACCCTTGGAATAACCAGTGACATATATTAAGTTTCGAGAGTTCGTTGCAACTGTTATTTTTTTTAGTTATAACTATTGATTAACGGTGTCAAATGATTCAATCATTTAACATCAGATCAGATGGATCATAGTAAGATAGGTAAGACAAGAGGGAAATTGATTTCAGAGGGAACGCCTGAAGGCGTAATTAACAAATAAAATGATTTATTAACTATTTCGCGAGAAACAAGAAAGTTGTGAAATCAAAATAATTATTAAATAGTGATTTAGTAATTATTCTAATAACAGAAATAAGGAAATTCAAATAAATAATTATTTATTTAGATACTCCTAAGGGATTTAATCAAATGTGACAAGGAATAATTATTAAATAATAATTAAATAATAATTCCTAGAGAAAAATAAATAAATAATTATTTATATAATTATTCTCTTGGGTATTTTTTTATTTAAATCAGGAAATAATTTAATAAAAGTGGTTTACTAAATCATTTTCCACAATGAAAGTGATTTTACTATGGTAAAATTAAATCCACACGGTGTATTTTGATCCAACTAGTTAGAAATGGCTAGGTGATTATTTTTTGGTGATAACAACCCACTCTGATACAAATTTGTAACACCCACTCCATGGTCTACCCAAAGTAACCATGCTAGCCACTCAGACAACTTGTCCTTGGGTCCCACTATTACTCTGCATCTCTTAAGCCATAGTCACTCTTTGCTATGGGTAAGGGAGTGACAAGAAACCTAAATTCACTCTCACAAGCCTACTTATGAGCGTCTACGGTCCTAAATTGCTATTTCTGTGCCAATGACCCTAGGATTTAAGCCACTTTTCTAACCTAGAATCTTGGCCTCTGCTCGGAACGTTTTTTAACTTCCAAAATTCATTAAAATTATGATAACAATTTTGATCAATAAAAAATCACCCTTAGGACTAGGCCTAAGCACCCCTAACCGAGACTGACATTCTGTTAAAAACTTGGCATCAATGCAACCTATAGGTCTAGGATACAAGACAAATCATAAATGACTGAAATAACTAATGAAACATAACTAAAAGGATCACCTCCTTCTCCATTCTACTACTACATCATCACTTAGGTCTTGCATATATCCACTTAACAATTACAAGTAAATAAATAAAACAAACATGACATAAACCAGTCATTCAACCATGCTTATAACTAGCGTAAAACCATATAAATATCAGAGATATGATAGCCATTAAATCCACATATAAATCATTACAAAAGTAAGAGAACTTAGCTTTTATTAATCATAGGAACATCCAACCAGGTTTAGGACTTCCACATACAACCTGACTATAGACATGGATGAACCAAATCTCTCTTTCAACCAGTCAACCACGTGCCATATTCCAAGAATTAATGTGGGATCTCATATAACAAGCAATCTAAGAACAACCAAGGGAATATAGAGGTTAAACCACCACCACCCTCATTAAACCATGATCACACAAAAATCGGTGCTCTGATCACAACCAAAAAAACTTGGAATGCCATCCAGAATCCACCACTATCCTTGAAGTATTTTCTATCTCCTTGTCTCTTAGGTTTTACCGTAATCCAAACCCGAATCATTAGGCCCTAAATTGAGACTTCTACCTGACGCTTTACTGTGTATCCCACACAACTGGTCAAAGTATTCCTAGGCCTTTGGGAATGAACCTTGAGACCACCTTCGTCCCGGATTCCGAAATCCATCTGGAAATTCCAAATATCAAAACTAAGATCAACATCCCTCCTTGATCCTTGCTTTCCTTCATTTCCCTTTGCTTATTTTTCCTTCCTTGATCTAAAGCTAGAGTGCTCCAAGAAAACTCTAAGTGACCTAGAGTGTGAGAGAGGGAGAGAATAATGAGAGAGCTCCAAACTTTCCCTCACCAATATTACACTATCTAAGCTTGAGCCAAGAGCTTAAAATTGAGAAATCATAACATTGAGAAACCCACCAACTAATCCTCAGAAGCCTTTTTATCAATGAGGCCTCTAATTTCTTCATTTTCCATTATTTTCCTTCATTTTCCTCCTCACATGCAACCTGTGACCTTTTACCTTCCATTTCTCCTAATTTCGTTTATTTTCATAAATAAATGTGCCAAAAATGCCTTTTTTCCTTTTAATGCCTTTGCCTTAGCCTTTGCCAATTTCCTTAGCCAAAACACGCATCCAGTGATGCCGAATAGGAAATATTTGGCCAACATTCATCTTGGAGTATGTGTCCCTTACCCATGGTCTTATTTTGTCCTTTATTTACATTATTACATGGGATTTTCACCAAGATTGTTACATCACCTTTATCCTTTTGTTCTCATGGTTAGGGAAAACCACTGAAACAAGGAGGATCTCTCAAGACAAGGTTAGTCAAGAAACAAAGGTACTATTTGAATACATTTATTAAAAGGATTATTCATTTGATGATCTATTACTAATTGTGTTATGACTAGATGTATTGAATCTTTGTGATTCTTGTTTGGGTGATTCATCTATTGATAAATCTACCCACCCCACTCTTATATGTTCTTGTAGAACCCTAGACATGTTCTCGAAAACCCTAACCGAAGGGTATGCTAGTTTGAACGTCTAAAATCTTTAAGCTAGTTTGAGTTTATTGATGATGTCATGTTTGGGATTTTGATATGACTGGGAAATCCTAACTTGTTAGGATGAAATGATAATATCTAAAATCCTGGAACCTTTGAATTTTTGGTAATAAAGGTTTTCTATGTTTCCACATTGGAACCCTATCTCATTGGGGTTTGGTGGAATGTGTGTTCTATATTGGAACCCTAGCTCATTAGGGTTTCATGGAATGTGTGAGCAAGACCCTTATATTGTCTTAGAATTAATTTACATGGTATGTTTGTGTTGTCTGATCAAACCCTAGTACAATCAATATGTTTGTGTGTCTAACTCTTATTGATATTTCTGAAGTTGGGTTTGACTATCTCATAATGTGAAATGTATTTGAATGGTGATGAAATCTAGGCATATAGTGATATGTCCTTGTGGTTGAAGTCCTAGGTTAGTCTAGGTCACGAGTGTTAGGATTCAATGAGAGTCCTTGTTTGAGATTCGAGGATGTTGATGTTTGGAAATCTAGGGCGTTATAGCTAAACCCTAGTGAAGTTAAAAAAAAGTAGTATATGTGATATAACAATCTGAAATCTATTAAGTGATTGTTGAATATGAAAATATATGTTTCTACAGTTAAATCCTAGTAGTGACATTGTCTAGTGTGAAATATAACAATCTGAGATCTATGAATTTAATGATTATTAAGATTGTGGAGTTCTAAGGTTTTGGAATTAAACCTTAGTCAAAGTAAAATCTTTGAAATATGATGATTCAAGATCTATGTGAGGTTGTTCAGTTTGTGAAAATGGAATTTTAGGGTTTTGGAGTTGAACCTTAGTCGAAGTAGATATATCTGATGAATGTTGACTATATAATTTGAGATTTGTGAAGAAATTGTTGAAATTTGGATTTTTTGTTGAGTATGATGATTGCTAAGAAATATAGGGTTTGAAACTAACATTTGTACAAGTTAGTTGTGTTAGTGACTAATTGATGGTTGATTGAAAATCTAGGTACTTGGAACTAACCCTAGTGGAATCTAGTGAGGTTGATGACTAAGCTGTGATTGAATTTGATTGATTTTCTTGTATGAAATCTAGGATTGATATGAATCCCTAGTGAGAAGTCTAACATATGTATTTTGAAAGGTTGTTAGATTCTTTGAAGATCTATATCTGTTTTGAATTGTTTCTATGGTTTTCTATATGTTATAGTAATGTATGTCATACCTTTGGAAGACACATTGAAACCCTAGATGGAATGAATGATATTATGAAGGAATCTAGGGTGTATAAAGTCCCCAGAAAGATTTTGAAGAGTATATGTCTCTTTTATGTAATTAAATTTGGGTATTTGATATGTATAATGATGAAATGCTTCCCTAGTTCTGTTATGGATAACATCATGCTTCTTTAGATTTGGTTGCACTCGCTATCTAAGCTTTGCAGGTACACAATCTTCAACTTGGTAAAGATGATCAATGTAACAAGAAAGTTGTGAAGGTACACAATCATCAACTTGGTGAAGATTCTCGATGTGACAAGAAAGTTGTGTTGGTATACAATCTTCAACTTGATGAAGACGCTCGATGTGACAAAGATAGTAAGGATGATAATAACTCTGATGAAATTGTTGGAAGCAACGAAAGATTCTCCTATGTTGAAAAAGAAGAAGCTGATCTCCTAGAGGAAACATGAATAGAAGAGATATCCATAATATTAAGAGGGAGTCTAGATAAAGAGGTGCTTATTGGTTAAGAGGGAGTGTTAGATATGGTTCTCTCCATGTGTCATGCACTATACTAGGAATAAAAGTTGTAAGTCTGAGTGAAGACCATGAATAGGAAAAGAAAATTGGACAATGCATTTTGAAATAGTGCTGAGAAAAGGAAAGCATGATCCAATTGAAGAATATGTTGCTGCATATGAATTAGGAAGAAAATGTACGATTGAGGAATCTTTTGTAAAATATTTGGTTGATAGTCCTACTATGGAAAGTTGAGAAGCAATATCTATTACCTGGAAGACCCCATAAATTTGTGTTTGATTGTATACATGTGAAAGTATATTATTTATTGGGGTTGTGTTTGTACAAGTGAATCTCTTGAAGGATTTGAACACATGCTGGTTACCGATCAGTTTCATTGGGAGAGATTGGACACTCTTGATATGTGAGATCAAGGAGTGTTGAGGATTTTTGAGTGAAGCATTGCTTGGGTAGAAATATGGATGACACTTTGTCTTAATGTCTGGGTCTCGAAGTTGGAAGGTGGTGTTAATCAAAGAGATATGTTTTGAATACACACCTGGATTTTTTGGTTGATGTTTAGCAAGTAAGCTTGATGGTACCTAGAGGGGTTGAAATCTTGAATCAATATTAGTCCCACTAGGATATATTTCCCTAGTCAAGAATCTACTCCATGGCATTCAGGTGCCTAAATTGTTGAGTGACTGGTTGGATAGATTTCATTGGTCAGGAATCTAGTCCATGGCATTCGGTGCCTAAAGTTCTTCATGGTTCATATAGTTTGAGATCTTCTATTATATATGTACATTATGAATACCTCCCTAGTTAAGAGGGAGTGTTGGAAAAAGTAACTATGTTTGGTCTTCAATAATGTACTTGAGTCATTATGTATTGTACTTGTGAAAAGAATAAAGAAAATATTTATTATTATTATTATTGTGACTTATTAAAGCATGGGTTTCATGCATGGGTCACCATGTTTTGGGTCAAATTTTCCATTGAGGACTTCTAGGATTTATTCTAGGTCTATAGAATTATTGCACATTTAAAGAGACCCTTCTTGGGCTTTTGAATCATGGAAAAAGGTTTAGTATTCAGTCAAATATGAATTATGGAACCTCCACACCATGTCGGCCTAAGGAAAGATCAAGTCGGACCAAGACCCTATTCGACCCCACAAGAAGCCTATAGATGAAAGGACATCGAATTCATTTGGAGTATCACTTCTCGTCAAGTACGAATTCTATCTACTGGGCAGAAGTGCGAAAATTCGTTTGTTGGGCAGAACTGCAAAGTGGATAGCCAAGAAAGTCTGTTTGTGGGAGGCCAAAGTGAATGCAAGTTTGGGGGAGTCTAAAAGTTCAACAAAAATTGAAATTTCGGTGGTGGTCTCTCTCTGTTTCATGCTATAGGTTGGGAGATTGAAGTCTTCCAAGTTGGACTGTTTCCGGAAGCTACTAGCTACTACAAGTTGCTACATAGTCGAAGTTCTTGGGAAGAGGTCAATCTTCTGGAGGTCGACTTGGTGTGGAGGGAAGGTCTGGTATTGATCTAGGGTGAAGAGTCTCAAAGAATACTATTGAAAGGAGTAATTACTTTGACTGGGAGGGGGGGTTTTCCATGGAATGTGCCTACATCTTGTGTAAATGTTTTATGTACTACTGCTTTTGGTAATTTCTTAATGAACTAAAGAAAGAAGATATAGAGAATTGTAATAATAAGAAACATAACAATTAATTATCAAGATCAAGAAAATATTTACTACCCTTCTGATTTTCCAACACCAACTGCTGCGATAAACTTTGTGCAGTCTACATAAAATCCAGAATAAGAAGAATAAGGAAAAGACCTCTCCTTCTGAAGAGAAGCCTTCTATGCAGAATAATCCCAAACGTAAAGTTGCTACCAAATTTGACAATGGAAATGAAAAGACTGTCAAGTTCCATTGCAAAATTTGTGTGGAGGACCACATGACAATAGATGTCCTTGTCTTCAAGAATGGACAAATATTCTTGCTCAAAAGGAAATTGGTTGGACCTTAGCAGTCCTAAACAACCCTTTCCCTACTTAGCAACAACAAAATCTTATTGTGAACCCACCGCAACCACCGCAAGGGGGCAATGACAGTTCACATCCTCCTTCCTCTTGTGAAGGATTGTCAAGTGTTTACACCTTTGAAACAATTGATTTGCAAACATGAGCCAAAAATTATGGAACTCATTAGGGGATTTTTGACATCTAAAATGGTCCTCCTAGGAAAAATGTACAACCAAAATAAACTTTATAAGAACCAATAGGATTCAAGATGATTATGTCAACCATGGGGGATGATTCACCATTTTTGGAGTGAAAAAGTAAAAAGATTAAAAAATAATAAAATAATAAAATTATTTTTTCAACTCGTATTTTCAAATTATCTCCCAAAGGTTTTACTCAAATTTTGAGTGGGAGCCCTCATTGGATGAAAAATTAAAATCCTCATCCAAGGAGTACCCATGTTGCATAATTTTAATGGACCCTACTACACGAAAAATTAGAAATACGTGAAAAAATGTGATTGCAATCATGTTTTTCATGTTTCTAATTTTTCATATAGTAGGGTCCACCAAAATAATGAAAAATGGGTACTCCTTGAATGAGGAATCAAATTTTGCATCCAAGGAGTGTTTACGCTCAAAATTTGAGCAAACCCATAGCGCGATAAGTTGAAAATACGAGTTGAAAAAATAGTTTTTTCTTTTTTTTCCCTCTAAAATTTGATGATGTAATGTAATCCTATTTTATTCTTTCCACTATTATTTTATAATTTCCTTAGCAAGCCCATTTTAGACCTCAAAATTCCCCTAATTCTTGTCACTAACGCTCATGACACTGCCTCGAATTCAAATCCACCACCACCTAACGATATTCATATCAAAAGGCCTATTTTGGATCTTGTGATCCACCACCCTAAAGGGGCAATTCGTTGCATGACACACAATACCTATGCACGTGTTGCCCAAAAATATAGTATTGTAGAATATTTGGCGCAAGCATCATCAACCATGTCTACACTTGAAGTATTACAAACTTGTGCAACACAATGGAAAGCTTTGCTTTTGGCCATTGGTGGAGTTGATCCTCAATATTCCATGCTAGAAATTTTTGACATTGAGAAGAGTAAGCCTCTTCTTTCCCACCAACTTGCATTTTAGGTGTAAGTTATATTGAAACGTAGAGCTATCCATAAAATGGTCATTGATGAAGGCTTTTCAACCTGCATCATGTGAAATTCATGTTGGCTCACCCTAGCTTCTCCCACCCTCGTAATGTCATCGAATTCCCTTAAATAATTCGATGGAAATACGTTCATCCTGAAAAGATACCTTGCCATCAACCCCATCACTTTGAGTAGGAAAAAGGTAACGGTGGATATTGAAATCATAGATTGTCATCTCGACTATAATCTGCTTTTGGGTCGTAGTTGGACTTATGCCATGGCTGCGATTGTTTCTTCAGTCTTATGACTCATCCTCTTTCCATTAGATGGAAACATAGTCATAATGGACTAGTTTTCCTTCCGCACCCTGTATTACTCCCTATTCCCTAACGACATCGTGCCCTTATTGGGTGGCATACCTCAGTCTTATGTCAACATTGGTACCAATATTTTGAAGGGTTCCTCTCTATTGGGTTTCTTTACTCTCCCATTGCCTGAGGTTCCACGGACATTTTCTATGGTCTCCACCATTCCTCATGACCCAACCAATCCCTAGATCCTCCCAGCCTGTTTAGACATTGATTCTTATGGAGAAAAAATATGGCTTTCACCATCCGAATTGGCCTATCTAGCCATTCAATCTGCATCTGATTCATCCACTTATTTTGTTATGACCAATGGTACTGCTTCCTCTCCCATAATAGCTCCTTATAACGATCTCCTCGATGAACTCCTGCCTATGGAAAAAGATATTCAAGATATTGCGTCTTTAGAAGAGAGACCATGGGAAACTTCTCATCATTGCACTATGATATCTAATTTGGACATGACACCTTTACAAATCCTGCCTTTTGACCCCGTGAGATTGTTCCCTCGATTTATACGATTGTCTAAACTATTGATTCAGAAGGGAACTTGGGAAATATTTCAAAGACTATGCTCGTCAACATCTTGGTCAAAATAGGCATCATCGAAACATTCAAATTGGAGTTGACTATAATCCTGAGGAAATTGCGAGATTCACCTGCCCTTTTAAGGAATTTTGTGATGTTTTGTCTTGGTCTTATGAGGTAATGCTAAACATTGATCCTTCTACTGTCGAGCATGAGATCAAGAAGCTAAAAGCATTTTTTTTATGGTATTTTTCTTTCTCATTAATCCAAAAATGATTGAGTCTCCTTCTTTGGGCTTGTTAAACTACTACGAAGAAGATATGAGAACATTATTTTTGGGACTTTTTCTCATCCTTGAACTAAAAAATCTGTGAGCTACCTTCTTCAGGCTCGTAAAACTCGTATGAAGAAGATATGAGCACTTTATTTATTGGGACCTTTTTTCACTCTTAAACTGAAAAAATCTCTAAGTTACCTTCTTCGAGTTTGTAAAACTCCTACGAAGAAGTCTAGAGCAGTTATTTTGTCTTTTTTTCTTGATCCTTAAACTGAAAAAAGACATATCAATTTTTATTCAACTGACTAGCTAAAATTTTATGAAGATATATCGAGTTTTTCTTCATTTGACTCATTAAAATTTCACAAAGAATATCAAGTTCACTTTGTCTCCTCGTACTCGTAACAAAATGTGGTGGACACCTATTGAGCATATCTTTGTCACTTTATTCCAACCTAGTACACTAACTTATGAAAATGAATTATGTCGAGTATACTATTAAACATTTTTCGCACTAAGTTATGAAACATGACAAAGGTAGCCACCTCGAGTTTCTCTTTACGATCTTTCCAGACTCTCTAAATATGAAAAAGACCGAGTTTATTCATCTGGACTTGTTAAACTTAATCAGATGGGGAAAAATTGGATAATGCAGTGACTCAATATCTATATCCGGAAGTATTTCTTGGTAGTAGTCTATCCCTTGAACATGGAATTTCCTCAACAAACCTCTTTTGTTAGCCTCTCATTGAACCTTACCATCCTATGCGTTTAGCCTTCATACTTTGATGTTCCTTCAACTCAATATCCTAATAGTATTTGATTTTCATGAGTCTAAGATACCTTATAACCTTGTTGTCATGGCTTCTATTGTTCAATGGATTCCCTTGTTCTCTGCTTCTTCAATTGACCATCCATCATACACTTCAAAATTTCCCTCTGTCTATTTGATCCATTGCTCAAAATTTATCTCCAAAACAATCGTTCTTGTCTCATTTTGTGTCAACTGATGTAGGACACCTCATTGCATGCCTTTTGTCAGATCTCTTCCTATTGAATTTAGCACTCTATCTAGGAAGAAAATCCAAAAACATATCAGTACCCTATAACTTGAAATCCTTAGTTATAGGTTACCTTGCACTTGATTGGGGGTTTTCATCATTGGCTCCTAGTTGAATAATCCTATGAGTATTCGACAAAAGCATCCTTCTCACACTCACTAGATTGTACTGCGCATCTTGGAGACCATCATCCTTACCAGTGGCCATCCTCACATCTGTTAACAATTCTCATCATTGACTAGTAATCAAACGATTTGTCACATGTTCGACTTTGACTCCTTTATTCACATGTGCATTAATATGTTGTTTAGATAAGTGGTGACCAAGACCTTGGGTAGAGGCTTACATCACTCCGACTTGTTTCCTCTCCCAAGTTGCGTATATTTCTTTTAGAGACATCTTGTCATTTTGATCATATTGTGACACAACTTCTACATTGTGCTTATCAATGGACATGATAGTCATACCTCTTTTTGAGAAATCACTATGACACAACTACTGAGCATGGGAATGCCGATTCAGGACATGATATTAAATTTTTGACATATGTGGCTTTTTTTAGGTCTCCCATGGCCCTCAATATCTAGTCCTCTCTCTCTTCTACTACAATATTTATAAATTATTTCGGTCGTCATCTTCCTCTCTGACCTCACACTTTAGGGGGCATTCATTATTTAGGAAAATAACCTCGTCATTATCTCCAAGGTGAAAGACACATTAGTTGAAGACAAGACCTAAGTTACACACCTATTTTCCAGGGTAAGGCACCCCAGAAACAGACAAGGAGGGTTATAATCCTTTCCATCTCTCATCCAAAAGCATTAGTCCCTAGGTTAATTCTATGTTCTGCCTAAAGGGAAACGTTACTATATATTTATTAAATTCCAGAGGTCAAAGCGCAAGTTGACTGACTGACACTCTGCTTTTCACTCAAATGTCAGCTTAAAAAGTAGGAAACATCCGCCTCAGGCCTAACTAAGGACATTTTTATTCCTAAAGGAGTCTCATGGGAAGGGAAAGAGAAATAAAGTGAGGCAAAATCCAATCTTTTTCCTCAGTGGAACTCATGAAAGAATTGGCAAGGATGGGCCTCTCCCAATCTATAAATTGGAGGCACGGTCATTGTAACGAAGGTTGAATGATTATTGAAAGTTGGCAAGAGATTTAGTATTGTTATGATACCAAGAAGTTGAGAGAGAGAGAGATATTTGAGCTGAAGGACTAGAGGAGGATTGATCTAGCCAAGATGGTTGTAATCATTCTTCTTATATATAATAATATAGATATGTTTACTTGTTGTCTACTTTATGGTGTCGATATTGTATTGCTTTACATGTTGATTTGATTCCATGTTTAATAAGTAGCTTAGATGCATACTAGCTTATATTCTCATATATTGATGTTTTTACGATAAATTTTTATATGTTGTAGATATTATGCTTTCTCTTGTCTATGTTCAGGTTCTGATCTAGGAGCTAGCGAAGAGGTCTTCCACTTTTCCATACTAAGTTCTCGAGTGATACTACACCAAAGACTAAGGTAATCCTTCTCCTTTCGTTTTTTCAATCATGTATTAATATGAATATATGTGTGTTTATTTGTGATAGTTGCAACTAATCTTAAACAGTCTTCTTTGGATCCTTGGAAGACCCGAAAGGGTATTTCATCCACAACCACCCATGCAATAATCCCTATAGAAATGAATTTGCCCCTAGTGACAAAAATGACTTGTATTATGATTATGAGAATATCTTTATAAAGTTTGGATTGATATGCATGACTGGTTACAACTTGTTGGCATGATGAAGTCATCATTTGATATCAGCTCCACCTGTCTCCTAGTTAAAAGAATTGATACTGCGATGACTTCGATAATGGTTGTGATCTGACTTCTAAACTTTGATAAGATGACTATGTTGATGTGATGGTACAACATTGATTTATGTAAGTTTGATTATGTTAGCTTAGTAAGGAATTATCCTTGAGAGAATTTCATGAAGAAAGCTCCTTGATCGAGATATGTCTATATTTGACAGTCATCTGATAAAGTTAGGATGATGAGTTCCAAGGTATGGCATTGATTTTGATTATGGTTTTGGTTTTATATCTAGATAGTATACTCTTGGCAAGTGATGAGCCTTTGATGGTCTAAATCACAGGGAGATAACTTCTTAAGCTTGAAATGATGTATCATGGCATGATGAGTCAACTATTATAAATTCGATAATGCAAAGCTATTGATTTTTTTTTTTTAGAAATGAAAATCCTTGGATACTCCGATTTGAAGTTCAATATGTTGTTGAACTTGTCATGGCATCGGTCAATTGATTGAAACATTGATGTTCTATTTTAAAAATTCATCTTTATATGTATGATATGCATAGAACCTGAATAAATTCATGAGTGAGCTTCTTCATTCACATAGAGTTTCCACTGAACATCCTTTGTAATATCTGCATGAGATATTCTATTTTTGGGGCTGAGATATTTGTCCCATTATATGTGACTACATGGATATATTGCTAGTATTTGAGATTATTATTGATAATCACATTTAGATGTTGCTTTATTAGGAGATCATCCATGATATATTGGATGAGAGGTCCATAGTATGATTGAGGATGAGTACAATGTTGCTAGCCTCACTAGCTGTGAGGCATGATGAAGAAGCTCCTTAGAGAGTTGTCTAAGCATGATCTGGATATGACATGGATACATTGTGATGACATAGACTGAGATCCAATTAGCAGAAAATACCACATATATAGTTGGGACCGAGATACTCTAATATATTGAGACAATGCAGTTGTTTGAAAGAAGCTCAAGCTTGTGATTGGCACCTCCTTGAGAGGGAGAATGATTATGGTATCCTTTTGTGATTTATATGATTATTTATGTTCTCACATGATATTTGATTTGATGTCCTATATGAACACGAAACAAATTCTATTGAGACAAACTAATACTATATTTGAGGATGATGAAAGCAACACTAATTGAGGACATTGAGCCAATTATTCCTCCCTGTATGAGCTCCAAGAGAGAGGGCTCCTAGGTTTGAGGCAACTCTAGAAAATAGGGTATGAGCGCTATCTTTACCCATAGGGTTGGAGATGTTGATCCCCTATTTTCATATGGTCGGAGAACGATGCTCTACTATTTGGTCATCGCAGAGTATACCCGAGTTGGCATCATACCCACAAGCAAGGCTTGTCAGAAATACTACTCCTTGTTTGGCCAATGAGTTGAGAGTGTACTTGGGGTGTAAAACCCAAGTTGATTATGATGTAGGTGTTCTACCACATGAATATTCTGGGTCATTCATGGGAATATTAGTAGGCAATAGTATGGGTTGAGATAACCCTATGTGATTCCATGTTCAGATTGAGCTCCTGATGAGATCGGAGGGTCGATATGTGCTCCTCTCTATGTTTGGATATCTTATTTCTCAATATGGAGTTGTAGATGTACAGCTCCCCTATGATATTCCAGGTCGATATGTGTTCCCCGATGTGGTTCCATGTTGAAATGTGCTCCTTGATGATGTGCTCTCTGATGACAATTGGTGATGAAAGTCGCGGTAGTATCCCGCTCGCAGAGATTCTAGGTAGCAGTCTGATAGATAGTGGGTGGTAGAATTAGGGTAAATTTGAGGTCTAAAATCGGCCTCCTAAGGAAATTATAAAATAATAGTGAAAATAATAGAATAATATTACATTACATCATCAAATTTTAGAGGGAAAAAAGAAAAATCTATTTTTTCAACTCATATTTTCAACTTATCTCCTTATGGGTTTACTCAAATTTCAAGAAGTAACACTTGTTGGATGCATAATTTGATTCCTCACCCATGGATTACCCATTTTGCATAATTTTAATGAGCCGTGCTACAAGAAAAATGAGAAATACATGAAAAACCTGATTGCAATCACGTCTTTTTCATTTATTTCTCATTTTTTGTGTAGCAGGGTCCATCAAAAGTATCCAACATGGGTACTCCTTAGATGAGGAATTAAGATTTTCATCCAACGAGTACTCCCACTCGAAATTTTAGTAAAATCTTAGGGAGATAAGTTGAAAATACGAGTTGAAAAAGTAGTTTTATTATTTATAGAGTTTTATGGTGTTGTTTTTGAGATTTTGGGCTCGGATATTCCACAATATTCATTTTTATGATGTCATCGTTTTGAGTCTAGAACAAGATTCATCCTCAAGAATGAGCCTTAGTTTTATTATTTTATTATTTTTAAATCATTTTATTTTTTTTCGCTCCAAAAATGGTGAATCATCCTCCACGGTTGACATTAGCATCTTGAATCCTATTTGTTCTTTTAAAGTTTATTTTCATTGTACATTTTTCTTAGGAGGCCCATTTTAGGCCTCAAAATTCCCCTAATTCTTGAGATCCATCTAGTAAAAATTCTTCTTCTTCTAGTTTCGAGAATGTTCAGCATACGAGAAGGAATAATCAAGAGATACGAAGGAATAAGAAAGGGATAGATTGAGATATACATTGATGATTAGTGATTATACATGATGACACTTGAAGATACCAGAATGACATATTGATCGAGGACATATATTGGCAGGTGGAATTCTCCCTAGTTGAGAGAGAGTGTTAATTTTTGCAACTTTGGTCAAACTCCACTTTGGATAACTCATATGGTGAAGATCACCTTATTTGGACAAGCTAAATTGTTTTTTGAATTTATTTATTCACTCATGTATATTGGGCTAGGTCGGTCCTAAGCACATGTTAAATTGGACAATGCAATTGTTTGAAAGAAGCTCGAGCTTGTGGTTGGCACCTCCGTGAGAGGGAGAATGATTATGGTATCCTTTTGTGATTTATATGATTATTTATTTTCTCACATGATATTTTATTTGATGTCCTGTATGAACACGAAACAAATGCTATTGAGACAAGATAATACTATATTGGAGGATGATGAAAGAAACACTAATTGAGGATACTGAGCCAATTATTCCTCCCTTTCTGAGCTCCCAGATTGAGGAATTGAGATAGAGGGCTCGTGGGTTTGAAGAAATTCTAGAAAATAGGGAATGACCCCTACCTATTGCCCATAGGGTTGGAGATGTTGCTCCCCTATTTTTATAGGGTCAGAGAATGATGCTCTGTTGTTTGGTCATTGCAAAGTATACCCTAGTTGGTATCATACCCACAAGTAGGGCTTGTCGGGAATACCGCTCCTTGTTTGGCCAACGAGTTAAGAGTGTACATGGGGTGTAAAACCCAAGTTGATTATGATGCATGTGTTCTACCACATGACTATTCTGGGTCATCGATGGCAATATTAGTAGGCAATAGGATGGATTGAGATAACCCTACGTGATCCCATGTTGAGATTGAGCTCCCGATGAGATCCGAGGGTCAATATGTGCTCCCCTGTGTGTTTGGATAGCCTATTGCTCAATATGGGGTTGTAAATGTATAGCTTCCCCATGAGATTCTGGGTCGATATGTGTTCCCCGATGTGGTTCCATGTTGAGATGTGCTCCTTGATAATATGCTCTCCGATGACAATTAATGATGATAGTCTTGGTGGTATCCCGCTTGCAGAGATTCTAGGTAGCAGTATGATGGATAGAGGGTGGTAAAACTAGGGTAATTTTGAGGTCTAAAATGGGCCTTCTAAGGAAATTATAAAATAATAGTGAAAATAATAAAATAATATTACATTACATCATCAAATTTTAGAGGAAAAGAAAAAGAAAAAACTAATTTTTCAACTCATATTTTCAACTTATCTCCTTATGGGTTTACTCAAATTTCAAGAAGTAACACTTGTTGGATGCATGATTTGATTCCTCACTCAAGGAGTACCCATTTTGCATACTTTCGATGAACCATGCTACAAGAAAAATGAGAAATACATGAAAAGCCTTATTGCAATCACGTTTTTTCATTTATTTCTCTTTTTTTGTGTAGTAGGGTCCATCAAAAATATGCAACATGGGTACTCCTTGGATGACGAATTAAAATTTTCACCCAACGAGTACTCCCACTTGAAATTTTAGTAAAATCTTAGGGAGATAAGTTGAAAATACGAGTTGAAAAAGTAGTTTTATTCTTTATAGATTTTTGTGCTGTTGTTTTTGAGATTCTAGGCTCGGATATTCCACAATATTCATTTTTATGATGTCATCGTTTTGAGTCTAGAACGAGGCTCATCCTCAAGATTCAGCCTTAGTTTTATTATTTTATAATTTTTAAATCTTTTTACTTTTTTCACTCCAAAAATGGTGAATCATCCTCCATGGTTGACATTATCATCTTGAATCCTATTTGTTCTTTTAAAGTTTATTTTAGTTGTACATTTTTCTTAGGAGGCCCATTTTAGGCCTCAAAATTCCCCTAACTCTTGAGCTCCCTCTAGTAAAAAATTCTTCTACTTCTAGTTTCGAGAATCTTCAACATACGAGAAGGAACAATCAAGAGATACGAAGGAATAAGAAAGGGATAGATTGAGATATACATTGATGGTTAGTGATTATGCATGATGACACTTAAAGATACTAGAATGGCATATTGATCAAGGACAAATATTGGTAGGTGGAATCCTCCCTAGTTGAGAGGGAGTGTTAATTTTTGTAACTGTGGTCAAATTCCAGTTTGGATAACTCATATGGTGAAGATCACCTTATTTGGACAAGGGAAATTATTTTTTGAAATTATTTATTCACTCATGTATATTGGGTTAGGTCGGTCCTAAGCACATGTTAAATTGGACAATGCAGTTGTTTGAAAGAAGCTCAAGCTTGTGGTTGGAAACTCCTTGAGAGGGAGAATGATTATGGTATCCTTTTGTGATTTATATGATTATTTATGTTCTCACATGATATTTGATTTGATGTCCTGTATGAACACGAAACAGATGCTATTGAGACAGGCTAATACAATATTTTAGGATAATGAAAGCAACACTAATCGAGGACACTAAGCCAATTATTCCTCCCTATCTGAGCTCCCAAAGTGAGGAATTGAGATAGAGGGCTCCTTAGGTTGAGGCAACTTTAGAAAATAGGGTATGACCCCTATCTATTACCCATAGGGTTGGAGATATTGCTCCCCTATTTTCATAGGGTTGGAGAATGATGCTTCACTATTTGGTCATCGCAGAGTATGTCTGAGTTGGCATCATACCCACAAGTAGGGCTTGTTGGGAATATCGGTCCTTGTTTGGCCAACGAGTTGAGAGTGTACTTGGGGTGTAAAACCAAAGTTGATTATGATGCAAGTGTTCTACCACATGACTTTTCTGGGTCATCGATGGGAATTTTAGTAGGAAATAGGATAGGTTGAGGTAACCCTATGTGATTCCATGTTCAGATTGAGCTCCTGATGAGATCCAAGGGTTGATATGTGCTCCCCTATGTGTTTGGATATCTTATTACTCAATATGGGGTTTTAGATGCATAGCTCGCCCATGAGATTCCGAGTCGATATGTGTTCCCCGATGTGGTTCCATGTTGAGATGCGCTCTTTGATGATATGCTCTCTGATGACAAGTGATAATGATAGTCTCAGTAGTATCCCACTCGTTGAGATTCTAGGTAGTAGTGTGATGGCTAGAGGGTGGTAGAATTAGGGTAATTTTGAGGTCTAAAATGGGCCTCCTAAGGAAATTATAAAATAATAGTGAAAATAATAATAAAATAATATTACATTGAATCATAAAATTTTAGAGGGAAAAAAAGAAAAAACCATTTTCTCAACTCATATTTTCAAGTTATCTCATTATGGGTTTACTCAAATTTCAAGAAGTAACACTTGTTGGATGCATAATTTGATTCCTCACCCAAGGAGTGCCCATTTTGCATACTTTCAATGAACCATGCTAAAATAAAAATGAGAAATACATTTTTTCATTTGTTTCTCATTTTTTGTGTAGCAGGGTCCATAAAAAGTATACACCATGGGTACTCCTTGGATGAGGAATTAACATTTTGATAAAACGTGTACTCCCACTCGAAATTTTGGTAAAATCTTGGGTAGTTAAGTTGAAAATATGAGTTGAAAAAGTAGTTTTATTATTTATAGATTTTTGTGGTGTTGTTTTTGAGATTCTAGGCTCGGATGTTACACAGTATTCATTTTTTTGATGTCGTCATTTCGAGTCTGGAACAAGACTCATCCTCAAGACTGGGCCTTAGTTTTATTATTTTATTATTTTTAAATCTTTTTACTTTTTCCACTCCAAAAATGGTGAATCATCCTCCATGGTTGACATTATCATCTTGAATCCTATTTGTTCTCTTAAAGTTTATTTTAGTTGTACATTTTTCTTAGGAGGCCCATTTTAGGCCTCAAAATTCCCCTAATTCTTGAGCTCCCTCTAGTAAAAAATTCTTCTTCTTCTAGTTTTGAGAATGTTTAGCATACAAGAAGGAACAATCAAGAGATATGAAGGAATAAGAAAGGGATATATTGAGATAAACATTGATGATTAGTGATTATACATGATGACACTTGAAGATACCATAATGACATATTGATCAAGGACAGATATTTGCAGGTGGAATTCTCCTTAGTTGAGAGGGAGTGTTAATTTTTGCAACTGTGGTCAAATTCCACTTTGGATAGCTCATATGGTGAAGATCACCTTATTTGGAAAAGTGAAATTGTTTTCTGAATTTATTTATTCACTCATGTATATTGGGTTAGGTTGGTCCTAGCACATGTTAAATTGGATAGGTCAACCTCAACCCCAAGTGGACTTTCATGAAATCCTATAAATAGAAGAGACCTCAAGCTCATTTGGACATATTGATCAAGCCATCTTCTCTTTTCTTATTGTCTTCGTTCACATAGGTTGTTGGAAATAATACAGAGAGGGGGGTGAATCAGTATTCTTACACAGTAATTTGTCACTGCCTTCACCCCAGTCCTTCTATTGTGTCATGTGTCCAAGTAAAACATGCTCATATTGAACAAATGCTCTCTTATGCTACCAATTGACCCACTTTTCCTAAGTTTTCTACCTCATCGCGATAATGGACTTAATGCATGCGACAGACAGTGGTCGTAAATAGTCCAACCGTGCTTCTAGTGCAGAAGTACATCTGTTTCCTGCGACAGTCAGATTTCATGCTCCGGCACAAGGCTATCTACTATCTTTTGCGACGGTTTGACTGGCTACATTACCTACTTTGGGATACCATTTTTCTTTTGGATACCACTGCACAAGAGTCATTCAAGCACCTCAAGGCCCTCCTTTTTTCTGCTCCATTGTTACGTCCCCCTGATTATCACTGAGACTACACTCTTTAATTAGCCACTGCTAATACCACCATTGGCATGGTTCTAGTTCAAGATGATGATGATGGTACTGAGCATGTCGTTTATTATCTTAGCCGCAATCTGCTTGATACGGAAACTTGCTATGCATATGTCAAGAAGTTGGCATTGGCCACCGTTTGTGCTGTCCAACATTTATGCCATTATATATTATTGCGCACCACAACGGTGATTTCTGATTGCAACCCAATGACGTACATCCTATCACGTCAGTTACTAGGGGGCAAATACTCAAAGTGGATTTTCATCCTTCAAGAGTTCAACTTGGAGTTCACCACCGCCAAGTCTAAGAAGTCCCTCGTCTTCATTGAGTTTCTTTTCTCTCCGCTATCTGTTACCGCGCCCTCTCTGTTAGAGGACCATATTCTGGATGAAACTCTATTCTTGATTATTACCCTCGATCCTTGGTATGAGGATATTATTGTCTATCTTCAAATGTCCTCTTTTCATCCTCATTTGTCCAAGGATGCTCGGTGACAAATTCGCCATCATTCTCAACCTCATCGCATTATTGGGGACACCCTGTACCGTCTCGGTTCCGACTCTGTTCTCTGCCGATGCTTAACATTCGAGGAAGCCGAACAAGTTCTAAATGACTAGCATTCTAGTGCCTGTGGTGGTCACATGTCCAGGTATGCTACTACTCAGAAGATTCTTCGTGCTGGTTATTTTTGGTCCTCTATCTTCAAGGATTGCATTATTGCCATCTGCTCTTGTCATGAGTGCCAAATATACCAACGGGAGATGCACACGCCTCCCGCTCCACTGCACCCTGTCGTTACCGTCAGCCCTTTTTCCAAATGGGGCATTGATTATATGACCTATAACCCTTGCTCAGCTTGAGAACATGGGTATATCATCGTTGCCGTTGATTATTTCACAAAATGAGCCGAGGAAATGTCTACACTATCCGAGGACAGTCACACAATGGTGCAATTTTTATTCAATCATGTTATTTCAAGATTCGAAGTCCCTCAGGCTATCATCACTGATCACGAAAAAAACTTCCATAATCATATGATGAATGAGTTAACAACCCAGCTAGACTTACGGCATGATAGCTCGACAACATACTATCCTCAGGCCAATGGCCAAGTTGAAGTTGTCAACAAAGTTCTAGTGACAATGCTTCAACTTACCATTGGCATGCACAAGTCCAATTGGCATTTGATGTTGTTCTCTACCTTATGGGCCTACCAAACTTCAGTGAAGGATGCCACTAGGTTCACCCCGTTCCAATTGGTTTACAGTCTGGAGGTTGCCCTTCTGATTGAGTGTGAGATCCCTTCTCTGAAATTAGCCGTCGAATTACTTCCCAACACTACTCTGGTAGAAGAACGTCTTCTCTATCTAGAGCAACTAGATGACACCCGTCGACTAGCCTCTCTAGCCATTGAAGCACAGAAGAAGAGAGTGAAAACTCACTTCAATCATACTTTCCATCCTCGTTCTTTCATTGAAGGAGATTTAGTCCTGCTTTATGATCAAGCAAATGATAAGCTGGGGGTAGGCAAATTCGAACCTATGTGGCACGGGCCTTATATTGTAAAGCGAGTTTTGCAGGAAGGTGCTTATGAGATGATTGATTATGAAGGGAACCCTCTAGATAAGTCTCGAAATGGGGTTTATCTAAAAAAATATTATGCATGAACCCCATGCATTCTGATTTGTACATATGTGTGTTTTCAGCAGGTGTGTTGTGTGTGTGTTTTCATGTCTGGCTTGGTGTGTAAGCATAATTGCCGCTTATTGTGTCTTTTTGCTTCTTGTGTAGATGTTTGGTACACCTTACGTTGGTTTTGATGATGGTGCCTACTGCAGTACCCGGAACCTTTCTTCTGCGGCATGGGTGACCTACGATCCTCACGGTGAGTTAGTAGACCTCCAAGGTGTTTGTCTGGGTTGTACCACAAACAATGTCGCTGAATATAGTGTTGTTATTGAATTACTAACAAAGACTATTAACCTCAGCATTCATTCATTAGTTGTGAATCTAGATTCTTAGCTTGTTGTCAACTAGCTTAATGGGCATTATTCCATTAGAGATCATCAAATTTTAAGATTGTATTTACGTGTTAAATTGTTAGAAAGGAATTTTGATTTTATTACATATCAACACATTCCAAGAATATTAAACATGTTAACTGATGCATTAGCAAACCATGTATTAGACAGACATTTGCGTAACATGTAATCAAAATAGCATATAGAAGCATTCAAAACACAATAATGAACCATCAGAATATGTATGTGTATATATATATATATAGATATAGATATATCGTGTGGCGCACTGAGGCACTCAAAAAATAAGTGTATATGTCCAAATAGAGTGTGTGTTCTCCGTACATCCGAGACACATGTATCTCAAAAAATCAACAGGAAATAAAATCTAGGCATCTACTACGGTGGGTTATGCTCCCTATAACACACCACTGCTCGTGCGCATCGCCTCAACAATCGGTGCACCCTAGGTATCACCCCTACTGTATGTATTTGGAACTCTATGGGGACCTCCTCGGTCCCCATGTAATCAGGGATCCCCTCCACAAGGCCCTCAAGATTTTGTGCCACCGTCTCCACTGAATTGCTAGTTGGGGTAGCCAAGACTAGCTCTCTGATGCCCTATGGATCCCTCCGTGCCTCTGGAGCTAGTCCCACATCTGCAAATACCATAGAGTACATCATTAGGACATATGCATGAAAATATCTAAAAAAAAATATCATAAAATATAAAATACAAAAATAGTGTGATCAAGTGTTTTACCAACATCATCCCACTGCTCGCTTGTGGGCAACTCCATGTCGAGGTCTCCACGAAAGTCCATACCAGCATATGGCCACTCCTCGATGAAGATCGTCTGGCGATCCAGCCACTCACGGAATAATGTCCCCCATGACACTGGTCGTCCGCCCCTCGTGGCATAACATGTGCCCACTATGTGATCCTGGTCTCCTGTGGTCTAGGCTTGTCCATGTCCATATCCTATAACTGAAGCACCAACATCCACTCCAACATGAGCGGGATCAAGATACACACGTAGCCAAATTGTTTCGCTTCCCCATGACGACAGTTGGTGAGCTATCTCTTCATGTTGATCGTCACTGTTTCCGCCCAGTTGAACATGGTCGGGTTGAGGCATTCAAGAGCCAACCAGAGTTGGGTCTTTGTTGCCTCATGCTGGGCTTAGGAGCATGATGCCCTCATCACCATAAATAGGACTACACGAAGAACCAAGACTTCCACCATCGAAATTACTACCTTTCCGCTTTTTGATTTGTGTGCCGGTGGGCACACTCGTGCTATCAGCATGTCGAGAGATTCACCCCCAGTTTGTTGGCCCTCTACAATTGGCCTCTCATCTTGACGACACAATCCGATCAGGAAATATATATCCGTAGCGCCGAACTCAATGTCTCTGCCCTAGATAATGAATTTTCCATCTGCTAGGTTCCAGGCACAAATTAGCAGCTCTAACAAATTGGGTTGGGCCCGGAGGTGTGGAGTGAGGAAGAATTTTATCAACCCACATGCACGTAAATCATTTCAGCACCCAACATTAGCGAAGGCTTCCTCATCGTTGACGTTGTGAGTTCACTCCTGCCAGACAAATGCCATGATACCCTGCATGACAAGAAAAATGAATTAGAACTCCTTTTACAAATTTAAATTCATAATTGACACAAAAAATTCAATTTAACATCGTTGTCGCGACTATTTCTAAAAAAGCGGTGATGGTGCTGAGATTTGTCTTGTGATCATCACAAGAATACATCAGATTCTTGCGATTATCACGAAGGTGCTACGTGTAAACCACACTCGGTCATCGCGGACCCAAGAGACCTTCCCGTGACGATTGAGAGGCGGACTCGAATTTGAAAATATGCCTAAATCCACCTACCTAACACCAAATTGCATAAAAAAACTACTAAAATGCAGTGCAAAGAAAAATGTACTTACTTGGTGGAGGTTTCAGGACGAACTGTGGATGGATGAGACCAGAATTAGCTTGAGAACTTTGCGTAGGTTGGCGCTCCAAACGCTTCAAGGTAAAATGAATAGTGCAAATGGCAAAAACAAATGACTTACCCCACCATTTTTATAGTAATTTTTTGAAACATTAAATTTTTTTACTTTAGAATGTGGTTTTTTTCATTTTTATTGCATGGTTAATTGGATTTTTTGGTTTTTAACTATGTTTCCGCATATATTAATCATTTATGTCAAATGGGTTTTATGTTTGACGTGTTTTGTGCAGAACTACAGGTGGTGGAGTTATGTCGTACTTCATGTGCACTTGATCCGTAAAGTCTTCTTTAACGTTCTTTTCCAACTTAAAAGATGAAAAGATAGCCAAGTTATCCCTTTTGACTCGTTAAACGAAATGAGAGATGGTCTGCTTTAAGCTCTTTTCCGACTGTGTAAACACAAAAAGGTTGCTAGACTTTTGTCATTTCAAGTCCAATATCGGTTATGAAACGACGTGTCTTTGATCGCTTTTCTACTCTTTCAGATCAATGTCACTAGCTACGAAAGGTACTCCTTGATTGTAATGGTCAAGCGGTTCTTTCGAGTATTGTTTTATAATTTTTCGGACTCGAGAGACACAAATCTACGAAAAAGGACCCCCTTGGAGCTTTCTTTTCCGTGTCTTTTTCAAACTCCCTAAACATGAAAAAGACTTTGAGTTTTACCTATGTCGGACTCGTTAAGCACTGACAACATTGGACTCGTCGTCATTATGAGACTCGAGCTTCTCCTCCCTAGGGCTCGTTAAACTATTACTAGGTTGGATTCAACCGAAGGTCAAACTTATATTATAAGAACATGCTATCCCCTTCAAGCTTGTTTTAAAAAATAATTGGGGTACTTTCCAAAATTGGTGGGGGAAAATTTGGAAACTATCATTGATTATCTATGGCAGCTACTCACTCTTGAACATCGACACTTTTGCTTCTTGTTGGGTTGGGATATCCATACATCGTCATTTGTCCTTCTGCGGTTTGGGTTGCCATTTAGCCTCATTCCATCTGATCCCTGGGTACCTGAATGCTGCCACCCTCCAGAGTCGTGTCACTGATATGTTTAACAGTATAATCCTTCTATAGTTTAGATTCTTACCTCCTCTGATACTCTGTTTCACCATCTACCACCTATCGTTGATGGGCAAAACATTATGGCCCTTCTGCGATGGATTGTCTCTTATCGACATCAGCTTATTTTCTAGAAGTTTGATCTAGAGATCCCCTTTGGTACCTTGGAGCTTGCATGCCTCAATGGCAAGTTCTTCATGCCTGATGATTGACTTTCATCATTGGTCGTTGATTGGGTGATTCCACAAGTGTTTGAATTCATCTCATTCTTCACACTTCGTGGATTGTACTAGATAGTACCTTGAGATCCATTAGCATTATTGGTGGTTTCTTTCGTGCTTGTTAACGGTTTTACTCATTGACCGGTAACCAAGTGACTTTCTATCATGCTCGACTTTAGCACATATATTTTCATGCTAGAATTTGTACTATGATCGGTTGGGTTTCAAGACCCCAAACTTAGATTACACATGTTTGGGCTACGTGGATTAGTTCATGATTACATGACTTGTTGATGGATGGCTGCGACCATACCTAAGTCTTCATGGATGGTTGTGACCATACCTTTATCATTATGGTCATATTAGCTAAGTGGCTGCATCCATACCACAGACCTAGTTCGTATGTCTTTTGGATGGCTGCGCCCATGCCTAGACTACATGTATTTCACTCTCCTAGATATCAGTTGTACTTGTGCCTGTAGGTTCTTACAAATGGTGTTCCAACTCAGTCAGTTTCATAGAGCATTTCACCCCTCCGACTCTCTCGGGCTTCATACTTTAGGGGGCATCTGTTACACAGTAATTTGTCACTGCCTTCACCCCAGTCCTTCTGCTGGGTCATGTGTCTAAGTAAAACATGCTCATATTTAACAAATGCTCTCTTATGTTGTCAATTGACCCACTTTTCCTAATTTTTCTACCTCATCGCGATAATGGACTTAATGTATGCAACATATAGTGGTCATAAATAGTCCAACCCTGCTTCCAGTGCAGAAGTACATTTGTTTCCTGTGAAGATTGGATTTCATGCTCTGGCGCGAGGCTATCTACTATATTTAGCAATGGTTTGACTGGCTACATTACCTACTAGCGATGTCAGCGCTAAAGCTTAGTTATAAACTCGCGATGATCTAGATTAGGCAAATTCGTTCCAATAGTCGGCCTTCTAGATGTCTCCAGGCCTAGTTGTTGGCATAGTTTGTGTCGCCCTTCCTTCTTTTGTATGGCAGTTCCGTCATTTGTGCTACCTTCCTTGGGGATGAGCTCTCTCTTCCACATTTTATGGAGACTCCTTCTCCTATTTAAACACTCACCTTTGATATGATCAGCTAGTTGGTAATTTCTTGGATTGAGCAGTGTCGTTAGTGATTTTGAGTTTGATAGGTAACTGGTGTGGGTGTGACAAGTGTAGGATTGTTGATAGCTTGTGGAAGGTTATGAAGTGCCCTTAACTTTGTGTTAAAACTTATGAGTGAGAGAGAGACTTTGTACGTTAGGAGATCCATCTTCAAAGAGTGAATGCTTGAGAAATACACTGGCTGGATCCTTTGAGAAGGCTTGTGACATCAAGAATTGGTTTTAAGCTTGCTCTTATTTCATTATTAATACAATCAATGATGTTTTCCTATGTCTTGTATGTAATTTACTTGATAGTTCATGACTTCTTGACTTTGTGAGTAAATAGATCATTGTTTTTTTTCGATTACGTGCTTTGTTGCATTTTCTTTGCATTGTTTCAGGTTGATCACTCATTGAGGAGAAGGAAGCAAAAGCTAGAGCAGTGCAACAGAACTTTATCGACCACCGGTTGAGGTAGGCCTCCAACTATGACTGTTTGAGGAAATCTATTGTTGATCTATCTTTGTTGTGACTAGACCCACTCTAGGGATAGAGGGGTTGCCTCTGTCCATAGAGGGAACACTTTCCTGCATCATAAGTTGGTGACTCTACTGGGGAGTTTGTCCTATGTTCTTCTCTTGTCTACTCTTATTTCGATTTTGATTTGGTCCCTCTTGAATTTTGGGGATTAACTATCAGTCTTTTGGGTCACCTAGATCGATCTGGGGAATCGCTCTATTGTCTGTCGGATTGACTGGTTTTTGTTTGGGAGTTTTTTGTTCGTTTTTCATTGTTTTTAACATTATTGCGTAAAATTGTTTAACAGTCACACCGATGTCATGCACGCTCTTTTGTAAAGCCCTGTGTGTCACTGAATATCATCACACAGTCGCGACAAATGTTGAAATCGGCATGTCGTGGAAAAGACGTGTACTTCCTCGATGACGTCACTCTGTTGCTACAACGAGTTGCTGATTGGCACTAGTTGCTTGTGTAGTTCCCATGACAATTCCTGTAGAATTTGTTTTTCAATTTTGCCTCCTAAATTCACCAGTCCTATTGATCCCTTGCTTTTTATTCTTGCTTAGTAGCTTGTTTTTCATTGTTTATGGTTAAGGCACTCTTTCTTTGGTTTTGTTAAATGAATCTTGCATTTTTTCCTATGTGACTTAGTTTGTTCTTTCGAGTTCTTGAATAAATTGCCTTGGTTGCTGGTTTGCCCAAGGTTCGTTGGCAACTTTCTTGTTCGTTTGATTGAGCCTTCCCCATTGCTTGTTTCTGGTTGATTTTTATTGATGATTATTGGACCAATCTTTGGTATTGATTCAATTTCTTTTCAATACCAAACATAGATCACAATTGTTTGGATCGACCGATTTTTTCACGCTTGCTTGTTTGTTTCTTTTAAATTTAAAACATCAAAATCAAAAGACTACATTCATTTAGTATATGAAAGTGAAAGTGAATTTGCATTTCAAGGTTGCATATTGGGAAGCAAATGATAAAATCTCTCATTAGTAGTATACATGCACTGTAGAGATTGATGTCTATGTGCATTGAGTGACTGCATTTTCTTATCTTGGTTCTCTTGGTTTGGGAATGATCTCTCTACCCTCCTATAGGTAGGTGTTCATTGAAGTAAAAAGATATTTCGTTCATTCTAGTTGCATCCTAGGTTTTGTTGTACACATACGGTAAGGACTGAAAACTGAAACATAATTCAAGATCAGCTTTAAAATGAACTGAGTAAACCTAACAACGCATTGGAACATAACGCTCATTAATTAGAGGTCTAGGCTAGAGATGTGCTCCGGCATCGTTAAACCTAGTCACTATTGCTTTCACTCAAGGTTGGGTGATTCATCCTTCTGTGACTCAATAGCGGTCTAGTACGGAATTGTGCTCCCATGTACCATCGAGTATATGTTGGGAGACCCCCCTAGGTTATCATCCTATATCCTTAGGAAGCCATGTCTGCCGCCTTGCAAATAGTAATGCACCAAACACAACATTTGGGAAGATTGACTGCCGTAAAGAAAGTCCTTGGTTTTCATGTGACTGCCAAGGTGTATATGCAGTTTTATGGGTTGTTTGGTAAACCTTTTGCCTAGTTCTCCAGAGTAGTCACTTTCATTCCTTTTCGGACTCCCTAAAATAAAAGGCCCATCTAAGCACTTGTCACTTCAGGCTCATTAAATATTCGAAGGTGACTAGAGTCATCTTTACATCCTTTTCTCGACTCTTTAAAAATGAAAAGGTCAAGTTCTATCCCTGTGTCTTAAAATTTATTTGGCCACGTTCACATTTACCCTGTTAGATCTTGTTTGTGTTTTAGTTTGTGTAGGGTTATTTCTCATTAGTTTTCCTAGGATTTTGAATTGAATCATCTTGGTGGAATCATCAATCCTGTCTCCCATTCCAAGTGACGAAGGGTCTCCATCCTTTGTAGCTTCCGAGGTATCGACTGTTAGTGATACTCTCTCTGTCATCCTGAGTATCCAACCACTTAACTTTTGTGCTCTAGAGGACGAGTCTTACAATATTCATTGGAACCCCATTTGGGAGCCTTCCAAAGAAGACTTTCCCATTACCTCTCCTAGTGTATCGGTCTCGAGGTCTTCCTCCAACATGGATGAGACGACTCCTGTCTCCAGTGAAGAATCCTTTGTGACAGAAAGTGAAATACCTATGCCTATGGAAACTTCACCTTCCATGTTACTTCCATTGGTGTCACATTGCCTTTAAGATATAATTCTTTGGTAGACATCATCAGTTCTAGATCTCCCCTATCGAGTTCCATATGGTCTTGTACTATCCCTCCAAATTCGGAGCCCTTTACACCCCATATTCACAATGTGTCTGTCACATCTATTTCGACCATTCCAACCGTTTCTGTGGCTTCTTCAACCCCTGTCGTCAGTGTCGCCACTGCTTCTTCAATGGTGACTACTATTGCCGAGCCTTCTGCTAGTCCTACCAAAAGTGGCCCAATGGCAGGAGTTGTTAACCCTACACTAAGTGCCCCACCTTCTTCTGGTTCCATTCCAGCAGGGGGGCATATGATCAATATGTACAAGCTCTTCGGAATTTGGATCCTCAAAATCCATTTCATTATTATGATTCTCGTGGAGCTCATATCTATTACCCTGGACCTATGCCATCTCAACCAGTGGTTGAGGTCATGATTTCATTGTCCGTTGCTTGGAATACCACCACTTATCATAGTGGCCAAGCACCACCCGCAAATTTTTCAAGGACCACCCTATCAAGGTCAGCTGTCTTACGGAGAATCTTATCCAGGGCAACCTGGAGGCCCACAAGGACAACCCTTCCAGGGACAACCTTCGGCCTTTGGTGGTTCCTCCTTTACCTATTTCAGGCAACCTTCTGGTAATCCGGGACAACCTTACATACAACAAGGCCAATGCCGTGTCTAGCAAGGCTACTCTTCTAGGCAAGTCGGTCAGCCTTATGTTCAGCAAGGCCAACCCATTGTCTAGCCTAATCAACTGCCTGGACAAATTGGTCAGCCTCAAAATCAATTAGTCCAACCAACTGTCCAGTCTGCTCAGCCATCCGGCGAAGCAGGATAACCCTCAGTTGTGCAAGGACAACCCAATACCCATCAAGCTCAACCTTCTAGGCAAATGGGTCAACCTCAATCTCAACTAGGTCAACCTTCTAGCCAGATGGCTCAGCCTCAGTTCTCCCAAGGACATCCACCTTGGCCTACTTAATTAGGCACTCAAATGATTGTTGCTTCTCAAGCTCCACCCAGTTTTCAGCCCCAGTCTGGGCTTCAGACTCAATCTGGTCCTCAAATTCAGGTTGGATCCCAATCTCAACCTGCTTATCAAATGCAGCCTGGCTCCCAGGCTTAGTTTGAAGCCCAGCCGCCTTATGGTTTTCAACAATCCCAATGGCAAGCCCAATTTGCCCCATATCAAAATTATCAACAACTGCAGGTAAATCCTTATCAGAATTTCTAGCAACCATATGTTGCTCCTGTAGGCCAAGTTGGTAATCAGTGGAATGCTTGGGGGAAAATCCAAGGTCAACCATCCAGTTACAATTATAACCCCTATGGACAAAATCCCTATGGACAAAACCCTTATGGGCCAAATCCGTCTGGACAAAACGAATGGGGGCAACAAGTAGCTGGGTGGAACTCTGGTGCTACCTCCTACTCGCGACCTCAGATGTACTTCAACCCTCAATTACCGTTTTTAGCAATGTTCGAATTACCCGATGTGTCAAAAATGACAAATGATCCCATTCTTCATAATCCTATTGGTCGTCGATTCCAACTAAAATTCCAGGTGATTGTCCCAAGTTTCATGGTAAAGCTGCAGAAGATCCCCAAGCTCATGTCATGACTTATCATCTATGGTGATCTTCAAACTCATGGCTTGATGATTCAATCTGGCTCTGCCTTTTTCAATGGACTCTCACTGGCTTTGCTGCTAAATGGTATATTGAGTTAGCTTGTGGATCTTTTCAGGACTTTAACTCGTCAGCTATGGAATTTTTAACTCATTTTCAGTTACCAATTCGATATGAAAGGGGCACACATCTCTTGACATCCTTAAAACAGACCACGGCCACACATATCTCCGATCATATTCATGAATGGAGATGAGTTCACCATTTGATTAAGTTTTGGATTCCTGATCAGCTTCTGACTAATTGGTTCACAACTTCATTTGTCAGTCTAATAGCCTGGGACATTGCTATGGGTGCATGTGTAACTAAAGAGCAAGCTATTGCACATGCTCAGTACCTTGACATGGTTTACTCCCAGTCCGGTATGCTATATGATTATTTGCCTGATGCTCCGAGGCCTGGAACTTCCGAAGCCCCACCAACACCATCTATTGACGGCGTCATCCGTTCTGTCATTGCGCCCTCTAAGAAATCTTCCGCAAACCCTCGGAAGTAAAATTTGAACGCTTCGAATGAAACCATCTCTCAAGCTATATCCAATTCTAGCAACACTTCTAAGGTTAACATCGTCGAATCCACCATGGTAGACAAAGCCTCGAAAGGGAAAAAGAAGGGAAAAGGAAAGAATAAGGCTGAACAACCGAAGCAAGATTCACCTAAACCTCCACCCAAGGAAGGTGCCAAATGCAAGCTAAAGTATCCTTGCCTTATCTGTGATGAGGATCACTATACCAAAGACTGCCCGAGGAAGTATGAAGTTAGTCGTTTGTTGAAAGGTGCCCCCGGGACTCCTGCCATACTCAAAGAGCCTTTTCCCTCGCAGCAAACTCAAATGGTGGCTGATCCATCTCAATCCTCTTCTCTCTTTGGTTCTCAGGTATTTATGGTTGGGATGATTCTCATCCACATTATTACTCAACCAAAAGAGTATCCATTGCTTGCCAGGAAATAGCTTGAGGTCCCCTCTAGTGCTCCTCTGTCCAGTTTTTGTCCCCTTCATATTGAGTGACCTAGCACTGAAGCGGTCATCCAACCTCCTCCTAAAGGCGTGCTCTGGAAATTTTCGTACAACCCTAATGCTCGTGCTGCTCAGCACTATAGCATCATTGAGGACTTAGCCTAGGCTTCGTCAGCTATGTTTGCATTAGAAGTTCTCCAGAGCTTCCCCTCTTAGAGGAAGTCCTTGTTATCGGCCATCGGTTGCATTGACCTGACCGATTCGGATATGATCACTTTTGACCTAGAGAGTCATATACCGAGACTACCTCACCAAATTTCCTTCTTTATTCAGGTCATCATCAATTCTAAAATGATTCATCGTACCGTCATTGATGAAGGTGCTTCTACTTGCATAATGTTTGTTGCTTGTTGGAAAGCTATCGGTTCTCCGACTCTGAGCCAGTCTCCTACGACCTTGGAAGCCTTTGATGGGAGAGAGTCTTGTCCTTATGGTATACTCCAACGCTTGCCTATTACTCTGGAAGGGAAAACAATCGAAGTGGAGGTCAAAGTTGTTGATGCAAATTTAACTTATAGCCTCCTTTTAGGATGAAGCTGGACATATTCCATGCGAGCCATGGCTTCATCTCTATTCCATGTCATTCGTTTTCCTCGTCAGGGGAAGATCATCATAGTAGACCAGTTGTCCTTCTTCACCTCCTCCTCTGATGGCAACGTGCCTTTCGTGGAGCATACCTCTATTCCACGTGAGAGTGTGGGTGCTAGACTCTTTAAAGATCCTGCCCTTATGGGTGTTTTTTCACTCCCACCTCCCAACATTGCTCCCATTAATATGATTTCTATTCGCTCTCATCCTTGGGTTCTTCCTCCCATTGATCAGATATAGCCTTGAGGTGATGAGATGTTGTTGAGTCTTGTCGAGCTCAACTACGTCAAAATTGTTTCTGCATCGGCTCCATACTCTGAATTTGCTCCCTCGAGCAGAGCTCTCAACTCGTACATTCAATCCCCTTGGCTTGGAGATGGCACTTCTTCAAACCCTTTAAAGGAAATTTTTCCTACTGATGAAGCAATTATTGATACCATGTCTTTTGAGGAACTGCCTTGGTCAGATCATCACCATCGTTCCTCGTTTCTCCCTACACATCGGAAAATGCTTACTTGTCTCACACGGTTTGCTCCTTGTCTCCTGTCATAACCTCTTCAAACACCCATCCAAATTCATCAAGTGTCTTCTAAAGGGAATATGGGAAACATTACGAAAACTCAACCAATCGACATCTCTGTTAAACCAAGGATTGCCGAGCACATCCATGTTGGAGTGACCTGTACTTCGGAGGAGATTCAGCTTTATACTGGTCTTTTTTGTGAATTTCGTGATGTGTTTGCTTAGTCTTACGAAGAGATGTCTGACATCGATCCTAGCATCATGGTGCAAGAGATACCTACATATCCAGGTGCCAAACCTGTTCGACAGTGTCTATGCCCCGTGCACCCCCGAAAGGCTGCAGTTATTACAACAAAAGTTGAAAAGCTTCTTAAGGCTGGTTTCATTTATCCCATCCTGCTCACAGATTGGGTCTCTAATATTGTCCCCATGACTAAAAAACAAGGCACTATTAGGGTGTGTGTTGATTATCGTGATATTAATCGTGCCTATCCCAAAGATAACTACCCTACACCCTTCATTGACCAACTCATTGATGAGTGTGCCGGGAGTGAAATATACTAATTCATGGATGGCTTTTCTAGATATAACCAGATTAATATTTTGCTTGTAGATCAACATAAGACTGCCTTTATCTGTCCATGGGGCACTTTCGCTTAAAAAAAGCTCCCCTTCGGTTTAAAAAATGTCGGTGCCACCTTCCAACGCGTAATATCTTATGCATTTCATGATATTCAAAACATTGTGTGACCTTACCTCGATGACCTTCCGACTCATTCAACAAAACGCCAAGACCATCTAACCCACCTTCGCGAAATTTTCCTTTGTTGTAGACACTATCGTATCTGGCTTAATCTGCATAAGTGTGTCTCCTGTGTTGAGTTAGGCAGACTTCTTCGGTTCATTGTCTCCCGAGAGGGTATCCGTCTAGATCCCCTTAAAGTCGAAGCCATCCTAAATCTTCTTCCCCCTGCTTCTTTGTAGCAATTGTAGAGTCTGCAGGGTAAAGCGAATTTTTTATGCCGATTTATTCTGAATTATGCCGAAGTGGCTAAAGGCTATACACAGTTATTAAAATGCGACACCCCTTTTCTTTGGGATACCGCTGCACAAGAGTCATTCGAGCACCTCAAAGCCCTCCTTGTTTTTCCTCCATTGTTACGTCCCCCTGATTATCACTGGGACTACACTCTTTATTTAGCCGTTGCTGATACCACCATTGGCATGGTTCTAGTTCAAGACGATGATGATGGTACTGAGCATGTCGTTTATTATCTCAGCTGCAATCTGCTTGATACGGAAACTCACTCTACCTATCTCAAGAAGTTGGCATTGGCCACCGTCTGTGCTGTCCAACATTTCTGTCATTATATATTATTGTGCACCACGATGTTGATTTTTGATTGCAACCCAATGATGTACATCTTGTCACGTCAGTAATTGGGGGGCAAATACTCAAAGTGGATTGTCATCCTTCATGAGTTTGACTTGGATTTCACCACCACCAAGTCTAAGAAGTCCCTTGTCTTCACTGAGTTGCTTTGTTCTCTGCTATCTGTTATCGCGCCCTCTTGGTTAGAGGACCATATTCTGGATGAAACTCTATTTTTGATTAGTACCCTCGATCCTTGGTACGGGGATATTATTGTCTATCTTCAAACTTCCTCTTTTCATCCTGATTTGTCCAAGGATGCTCGGCGATGGATTCTCCATCATTCTCAACCTTATCGCATTATTAGGGACACCCTGCACCATCTTGGTGCCGACTCTGTTCTCCGTCGATGCTTAACATTCGAGGAAGCCGAACGAGTTCTACATGACGACCATTCTGGCGCCTGTGGTGGTCACATGTCCAGGTATGCTACTACTCAAAATATTCTTCGTGCTGGTTATTTTTGGCCCTCTATCTTCAAGGATTGCATTCTTGCCATCCGCTCTTGTCATGAGTGCCAAATCTACCAACGGAAGATGCACACGCCTCCCACTCCATTGCACCCTGTCGTTACCATCGACCCTTTTGCCAAATGGGGCATTGATTATATGACCTATAACCCTTGCTCGGCTGGGGGCATGGGTATATCATCGTTGTCATTGATTATTTCACAAAGTGGGCCAAGGCGATGCCTTCATTATCTGAGGACGGTCACACAACGGTGCAATTTTTATTCAATCATGTTATTTCAAGATCCGGAGTCCCTCAGGCTATCATCACTTATCACAGAAAACACTTCCATAATCATATGATGACTGAGTTAACAACCTAGCTGGGCTTGTGGCATGATAGCTTGACACCATACTATCCTCAGGCCAATGGCCAAGTCAAAGTTGTCAACAAAGTTCTAGTAACAATGCTTCAACTTACCATTGGCATGCACAAGTCCAATTGGCATTGATGTTGTTCTCTACCTTATGGGCCTACCAAACTTCAATGAAGGATGCCACCAAGTTCACCATGTCCCCATTGGTTTACGATCGGGAGGCTACCCTTCCGATTGAGTGTGAGATCGCTTCTCTGAAATTAGCCATCGAATTACTTCCCAACACTACTCCAGTAGAAGAACGTCTTCTCTATCTAGAGCGACTAGATGACACCTATCGACTAGGCTCTCTAGCCATTGAAGCACAGAAGAAGAGAGTGAAAACTCACTTCAATCATACTGTCCATCCTCATTCTTTCATTGGAGGAGATTTAGTCCTGCTTTATGATCAAGCAAATGATAAGCTGGGGGTAGGCAAATTCGAGCCTATGTGGCATGGGCCTTATATTGTAAACTGAGTTTTGGAAGAAGGGGCCTATGAGATGATTGATTATGAAGGGAACCCTCTAAATAAGCCCAGAAATGGGCTTTATCTGAAAAAATATTATGCATGAACCCCATGCATTCTGATTTGTACATACGTGTGTTTTCAGCAGGTGTGTTGTGTGTGTGTTTTCATGTCTGGCTTGGTGTGTAGGCATAATTTCCACTTATTGTGTCTTTTTGCTTCTTGTGCAGATGTCTGATACACCTTACGTTGGTTTCATTGATGGTGTCTACCGCAGTACCCGGAACCTTTCTTCTGCGGCATGGGTGATCTACGATCCTCACGGTGAGTTAGTAGACCTCCAAGGTGTTTGTCTGAGTTGTACCACAAACAATGTCGCTGAATATAGTGTTGTTATTGAATTACTAACAAAGGCTATTAACCTCAGCATTCGTTCGTTGGTTGTGAATCTGGATTCTTAGCTTGTTGTCCACTAGCTTAATGGGCATTATTCCGTTAGAGATCATCAGATTTTAAGGTTGTATTTACGTGGTAAATTGTTAGAAAGGAATTTTGATTTTATTACATATCAACACATTCCAAGAATATTAAACACATTAACTGATGCATTAGCAAACCATGTATTAGACAGACATTTGCATAACATGTAATCAAAACATCATATAGAAGCATTCAAAACACAATAATGAACCGTCAGAATATATATATATATCTCATGTGGCACACCGAGGCGCTCAAAAAATGAGTGTATATGTCCAAATAGAGTGTGTATTCTTCGTACATCCGAGACACATGTCTCTCAAAAAATCAGCAGGAAATAAAACCTAGGTATCTACTGGGTGGGTTATGCTCCCTATAGCAGACCACTGCTCATGCGACTCACCTCAACAGTCGGTGCACCCTGGATATCACCCCTACTGTATGTATTTGGAACTCTACAGGGACCTCCTCGATCCCCATGTAATTAGGGATCCCCTCCACAAGGCCCTCAAGATTTCGGGCCACCATCTCCATTGAACTGCTAGCTGGGGGAGCCAAGACCAGCTCTCTGATGCCCTGTGGATCCCTCTGTGCCTCTGGAGCTAGTCCCACAGGCCTCACTAGTCCCACATCTGCAAATACCATAGAGTACATCATTAGGACATATGCATGAAAATATCTAAAAAAACATCATAAAAGATAAAATACAAAAATAGTGTGATCAAGTGTTTTACCGCCATCATCCCACTGCTTGCTCGTGGGCAGCTGCATGTCGGGGTCTCCATGAAAGTCCATACCAGCATATGGCCAGTCCTCGACAAATATCGTCTGGCGATCGAACCACTCACGGAATAGTGTCCCCCATGACACTGGTCGTCGGTGACCCCGTCGTCGCATAACATGTGCCCATCATGTGATTCTGGTCTCCTGGAGTCTGGGCTTGTCCAAGTCCATATCATGTAACTAAAGTGTTGGCACCCGCTCCAACATGAGCAGGATCAAGATAGATCCGTAGCCAAATTGTTTCGCTTCCCCGTGACGACATTTGGTGAGCTGTCTCTTCATGTTGGTCGTCACTGTTTCCTCCCAGTTGAACATGGTTGGGTTGAGGCATTCAAGAGCCAACCAGAGTTGGGTCTTTGTTGCCTCATGCTAGGCTTGGGAGCACTGTCCTCGTCACCATAAATAAGACTACACGAAGAACCGAGCCTTCCACCATCGAAATTGATACCTTCCCACTTTTTGATTTGCATGCCTGTGGGCACACTCGTGCTATCAGGATGTCGAGAGATTCACCCCCAGTTCGTTGGCCCTCTAGAATTAGCCTCTCGCCATGACGAGAAAATCTGATTAGGAAATATATATCCGTAGTGCCGAACTCAATGTCTTTGCCCCGGATAATGAATTTTCCATTTGTTGGGTTCGAGGCATGAATTAGCAGCTCTAACAAATTGGGTTGGGCCTAGAGGTGCAGAGTGAGGAAGAATTTTAGCAACTCACAAGCACGTAAAGCATTTTAGCACCCAACATCAGTGAAGGCTTCCTCATCATTGACGTTGTGAGTTCGCTCCTACCAGACAAATACCATGATACCCTACATGACAAGAAAAATGAATTAAAACTCCTTTTAGAAATTTAAATTCATAATTGACACAAAAAATTCAATTTAACATCGCCGTCACGACTATTTCTAAAAAAGTGGTGATGACACTGAGATTTGTGTTGGGTTGTGTTATATTCTTTCCACGACTAACCTATGTAGTTAACCAAGGGGTTAGAGAGGGGGCAGAGCCCCCCATTCGTTGTGCCAATTGTGTAGCAGGGGGGTCACAGGGGGGCGGCAGCCCCGCTATCCAGGTGGTTTGAGGGGGGTGGGTAGCCCCCCTCTATGGGGTCCGGGGCAGCGCCCCTGGAAATTTTTTTTTGGACCCTATATTAGGTTGGGCAAACCTACCTATGGTTTTCAGTCCATGGTATTGGATGCTTCGGCATGTATAAATATGTATTGTAACATTGAAAGGAACATAATGAAAAAAATCAAGTTGGTAGTCTCGGTTTTGGGATCTAGTGGGAATTCTCTGTGTATATGTGTTTTATGTGTTATGCTCTCGCATTGTTTATTTTTCTGTATTTAGAATTCATATGTAGGTAATTTCTGTATGGGGTTAAAACCTACATTTGGTATCAGAGAAGTTTTGGCTTCAAGGGGATGTCTTTGTTGCTGAGGGGTTTCACTCGGGCCTGTGGTAGACCCTGTTTAGTGGGAGATCTGCGAGATCGATTCTGGTGGTGAAAGAATATGGTGAGCAACGGAAAGATAGAGATTGAGAAGTTCAATGGTTAGAGTTTTCAGTTGTGGAAACTCAAGATGGATGATCTGTTGGTGGATAAAGATCAGTGGATCGCGGTAGATCCGGGTACTAAACCAACGGGAGTGACTAATGAAGAAAGGAAGAAGTTGGATTAGAAGGCAAAGAGCACAATACGATTGTGTGTTTCAATTTCAGTATTGTTGAATGTATCAGGAGAAACTACAGCGAAGGCTCTATGGGACAAGTTAGGGACTTTGTACCAATCTAAGTCTCTGGTGAATAAACTATTCCTGCGGAAAAAGTTGTATAACCTAAGGATGAAAGATGGAGACTCGGTGACAGAGCATCTAAATGCGTTTAAT